>UZAN01040381.1:7567-36966 GCA_900618425.1 Echinostoma caproni | reverse complement strand
TTGAGGGCCTAGACGGAATCCATTCATCCCAACATTCACGTTTATGCATGGTGACCGATTTATCGATCCATGTTGGCAAGATTCGCTTCATTACCCGACCGACAGAGGTCAGTTATCGCCGGCTTCGTTCATTCGCGTCTATGACGCACAACCGATCAACGATCACGGACATAAAGTTCCAGAGTGGATCAGGGCAGGGGGACGAACTGTTCACCTCACCGAAATTTTCATCATCTTTCGTTCCCCTTCTTTGTGTTGTGTCGTTTTGTCCATTATGATTAGCGATCTGGTCTTGCTGGGTAACTGACTCAAAAAGTACTTTTGCTTCTTTTCGAGGAAGTGAGTTCATTCGGATTGGACGGGGTTTAGACAGACCCGGTCCAATCAGTGAAGTTTGACGACCGGTACACCAACTACCTTCCCAATGGAACGCGATTGGTTGGATTCACTTGAGATTACAACGGATTCACTTGAAGTTGATAAGTTATAGAAATGTGGTTTCATTTGTGGATGCTTTTCCAGCATGAACTCCATTTTTGGATGATCTCTATTGAAGTTTTCCAGCTGTATATTAGCATCTTGTCTGCATCGTATACCCATATGACGTCATCCACGTATCGGTTGTAGAAAGTTGATTCTTCTATGGGTTTTGAGAGCGCTCCGTTTACTAATTATCTCATGAAAATGTATGCCAATAGCGGTCCTACTGGTGATCCTATAGCAGTTCCATCCCTCTTTCTATGAGTAGCATCATTTAACCGAAATGTTATGTCATATGTGCGTGGATAAAGAAGTCTCTTGAGCTCAGCTACGGTTAGTCCAACAGAAGTTCACGAATTCTCAATATAGTCAGCGAGTAAGTCAATGGTCTCTTAGTTAGTGTCGGTCGATGGAGTAACTTATGAAACAATACAACTAATTACAACAATCGACCAATAGATATTGCGTGACCGTTAACTTGATTTCACAGCTAATCTCACTCCACCCTCCCGTGCTATTTCCTCCGTTCTGCCAGTGATTTTTACTCTGAGTCATAAAGGAGGGTTTTATTCCATTAGTTAATGGAGCACTAAACTGAGTTTGTCAGCTTCAAAATGTTCAATAAATGTTGTGCTGAACAACTGAAGAAACGATGTCATACTGATGTGGTTCGTTCGACGACATTTCCCAAGTGTGGTTTGTGTTGTTTCTATCTATTCCGGTATGGTTTCTTTTTGTCACCGACCACTAACTTCTCCATTAAAACCTAATCAGATTTTACATAACTCTGATTGCTTGTCGAGTACGGTATATACCGTGCAATACCAAAACATAGAGGCCAGTGATAAGAATGCAAGGATTGTAATTATTAAAAAGCAAGGCACCTGGTTATAGAACCCTCGAATAGAAAACACATTCAAGCGAGTAACACGCTGGTGAAAGGCTCTAGGCTTGAAGTTAGCACTGAGGTGGAAGTTGTAGACGATGATAGAAAAAAATTAAAAAAGTAGTTATAAACACTAGGGATTATTAGTTAGGATGTACTGTGAAGATTGAACGATCATATTATTTAGGTTTCATTGACACTGACCACATGAAATGCAGTTATTGAAGCAGCCGAGTGAGTGAAAGGAAAGCAGCTTGCAAAAGGGGTGACTTGGTCTTACGGAGTAAACCACGACCTGAATAAAACAGGCCGAAACAAAATTCACAGTTTCGAACTTAGAGATACACAGGATGCGGCTGACGTGGACTTTAGTGTAATTTCCAATTGTGGCTATTGTTTCCAATCAAACTGCAGTTCCAGATGGGCTGGGAGGTCATAACGCCGGGTCTCAACCAGAATGAACGTGCACGTCCGCGTAAACCGTGGTCTTCGAGGTCGAAAACTAACATAGGTCGTGACTGTATATCACCTGTTAGACAACAGATACAGGATCAACATGACAGAGTTTTGCAGATTATCCCACGAATTTCTATTCAACATTCGTCAAATCTCATTGAAGCAATATTTGCCAATAAATATGGCCAGAACTATGTATGATAAACAAGATGCGTTGATACCCCGTTGAGAACACTGACACCTGATGACCAAAATCGGTCCCGTCCTCAAAGTATCTTTTGGGTCTTTAATAGCTTAAGCATTTAATATACAGATGATGAAACGAACACATTTTACACTTTTACAGCAGTTTAACTTAGTCCATCCACATCTACCTGTATCTCATGAAACGGAAACCAACAACACTTTAGCTTTTCTTGACGTAAAAGTTACAAGATGGATAAATGGGACACTACAACGCTCAGTCCACCGAGAAGCGACATGGAGCGGTCAATATCTGCACTTTTCCAGCCTTTCCCCATGACTTACAAACGTGGGCTTGTGAGAACCCTATTTCATCGGATGAGAAACATTTGTTCTCCAGATACACTGAAGGAAGAAGAAGATTTCCTAAGGAGAACTTTACTAAACAATGGTTACCCAGAAAGGTTTATAGATATTCACAGTAGACCAATTCCAAAAGGTAACCCGTCCCAAAAGTCGATAAAAAGGCCATCTACATCAAGCTTGCGTTCAAAGGTGATCACATTTACAATGATGTGCGCCAGAAGTTGAGGTTGGCTCTAGACCGTACATTCCCAGCTGCTCAACTGAAACTCATCGCCTCCACTCATGGAATCGATTCGGACAAACGTAAACATGGCTGGCAAACCAGTTCCGTCTCACACACTGTTTATCAGTTCACCTGCAGTTGCGGTGACGCATACATAGGCAGAACAAACCGTCAGCCGTCACAACGGATGGCCGAACACATTCCAAAAGGGTTGGTGAAATTGATGACAACCGACAAATGATGGTCAAGTGATCGCAAGAAATCCAGGATCATCCGTTGCACAACATATCATGGCAACAAGACACACAGTTGACCCCAATTTGTCTTCCCAACCACTATTACATAATCGAAATGCTAAACTTTTGGCGATTAGTGAAGCACTGCTTATTCGATTACATCACCCGACCCTTTGCGCACAGATTTTGATATAAGCAATCCACTTACCGTGGAGCTGAACTTCTACTTCTAAATTTAGTAATCATTGTATGCTTGTACACGTTTGTCCACCAAAATTGATTAATCCCATGTGCCCGTTAGTTTTAAGTCAGCGACTGAGAAGATTGAACGAAATGTTAACGTCTGGCGATATTTGTCTCCTTTCTGTTTTGATGATATTTTTTGTAATAATAATAATGTGTAATTTAAATAAGGTCGAAATCAAACAGTGTGTAGCGTGTTCATGATAGATCAAACCAAAGAAAATATTTTTTTCTTGTGAATCGAACTTTTCCTAGAGTTTGCTTCATTGGTGCGACAGCCTCTTTTCTGCTTCTTCATCAAAGTTAGTGTCCGAGAGTCACGAACAATAAAGCTCAATTCTTTCAATGATTTCCATCGTATAACTCAATCGGGTAATACGCTGTCGTGGACGATTCTATCGATTTGGATCAAACTGGTGCTCAATCCGAAATTATCTTATATGTAATTACTACAGACACTGAACAGAAACGTGCGAATCGAATACCTCACACCTACTAACAAATAGTGTTGAAGAGGCAATCACTTTCGTCGATGATGACAATATCGCTTAAATAATTATTGCAGTAGTTTTTTACAAAATGCCGTACTTTTAATCACACAAGCTCAACAAACTGACCCTTCAACATAACACTAACGACAAATTCAAGATTTGCCCCATCCTTGAAAGTTGGTTATTATGCTTATCGATGTGTATCTTTGTTTTACAAGAAAAAAGATTTCACCCTGTTGTTCAGATAACACTGAAATCGATGGAGTCCTTTTGTTGATGGTTTTGCTTTCAAACATTTTGATGTTTAGTATAAGTTTCTCTGTATTCCACACTAACGAAATCAATGTCAAATCTCCAAATTCAGTCCAAATATCAACTCACTTCTGCACATGTTTCCTTGTATGAAAGCAGCATGTTTTCAAACCGGGTTCAGTCCTTGGTTATTCGTGCAACATTTGTTACCCACCTTATGAAAAGACTCTTGCAGTAGATTTTTTCATTTACTACCGTAGCGAAATTATTTTCAGTTAATTTTTTAATCACAATTCATAGAGATCCACGGTATCAAATCTTAAATTGCTGCAAATTCACCCCTTGCATGCACAAAGCGTTGCTCCACTTGACTTAACTTGACATCTTATTGCTACATGCATATCACCTCCCGGATTCGTTTGTTTAACGATTTTCAAATGATTACGTTGAAATCACTCAGTTGAAAAAACCATGTTATTTAGCAGTTATGGGCATTCGGCCACAGACGACCCTGTAAATGGTGAATCGTTAACCCACTTTTCGATATCCTTTAAAGTTTTCAGTGGTACAGTTTGAGAATTTAACTCAGTTGGGATGTGGTGCGTATTCATAAAAGGAAA
The DNA here is from genome assembly GCA_900618425.1 of Echinostoma caproni. Taxonomy (NCBI): domain Eukaryota; kingdom Metazoa; phylum Platyhelminthes; class Trematoda; order Plagiorchiida; family Echinostomatidae; genus Echinostoma; species Echinostoma caproni. Next base: position 32,530 of record UZAN01040381.1, on the reverse strand, counting down.
CCGACACGGATGGGAACTGTCGATATTTGGTAAAAACACAATTAACTAATTCGGTTAGTGAGTGTCGAATAATTGCAAGACTGTCAATGAACCTTAACAAATTGATTTATCTTTCAATGTCAACATGTCGCAAATACCATAGGAAGACTTGGACGCAATGCAAAACGATTTGACTCCAGTTTCGAGTCCTCAAAAGCGCATACCACTGTGCATACAAAGGCTTAAACCTGAACTAACAAGGCAGGGATTCCATTATGTGATCAATAATTTGCTGGGGCTGTTTTGAGCGTCAATACTGCACAAAATAGCGCCAATCTCTCTCTCATGCAGTTCCTACAAGATAGCGACTGAGAATCCAGCGGAAACGCTTCAGTTGGTTTGGTACAAAAGCAAACTATTTACATTGCAGTTGCTATTTATGGTCTCAGAATAACTACCATTCCTATGAGATTGACTCTCAATCCACCGAAAGCCGGATATATTATTATGTTCTTAGTATTTTTTCTGATTATTATCAACGTATGCTTCCTTCCTATAAAGAACTGAAGAAGCACGGCAAATGCACTGATGCTCTAAAGGATTTAGTCAAGTTTGAAAAAAAGAAACTATTTATTCCTTTTTGATTATCGACTCCGTTGAACTTAATGAGCTCAAATTGGCTTATCCTAATCCATCCGAGGTTACAATTTTGCATGTAGATATAGTTTAGAAGTTAATCATTCATGTGGTGAATATCATGGAGAAAGGTGTACGAAATCCATGCCATATTCTTCTGTGTTGGACATTCACTGGAACTTGTTCGGCAACTGGCAACATACGGATCAACATTGAGCATTAACGTGGTAAGATTGGAAATTCTCAGATTAAGGTCCTCTAATTTCTCTTCAGGAACATTCACGTTGATAATGAGAACACATTCAAAATTGAAGATTTGTTTTCGTTTATTCTTTTTCTAGCCGGTACAGATCATATAAAGTCATACTGATTGGTTAAGAGAGTGAGACTGGGATGAGAAATGTAACGAAGTTCACTGCACTAGGTCACTAAAACAATAAAATCAGTTTGTAACATGTTATTCGTGCAATGAATCTTTTCGGCGACCTGAATGGCGTATGCCAATCTCTTTTGTGCCCGCAGGTTGAATAAGAAAAAACATGTCCCTCGCTTCCGAAATGGTTATGCTATGATGATGCAGCTATTGGTCCATAACTTTTAACGTTAAATCAGGCTGAGTTTCTTATATGTGCAGGAATAGTGCCTCCAGTGACACTTTTCCGTCGTGTCGAAGCAAGGACGGACAGTGCTCCTTTCTCTACTGAAACTTTTGCATTGCAAACAAAGATAAAGGAATTGATAACCATAGATGAGGCCAGCTTCGGTGAACCACCTTTATTGGATGTTCACTGGTAAGCCTCTGAATACGCATAACTAACCGAATGCATTGAAAGTTCCCCTCCCTGTCCACCCCAGACGGTTTCTAATGAAATAAGCTGGGGGTATCCTTTAAATGACAGTTTCATAAACAGCTTTTCTTTGGAGCTTCCTGAATGGGCTGATACTTTGTTCTTCCTTTTGTATTTTTTCCGATGCACATTATATACTATTCTTTTTACCTGGAAATGCTTTTACTACTATCAGTTTTATCTGGATTTGGAGCAAATCTTTCTTGCACACCAGACGAGGAACTGGTTGAGTTTTGTCTTTTGTCTCTCTTGCCACTGATCAATTTTCCGTACCATCGCTTACGAAGATTCCCTAACTGTTTCGGGGGAAAACATTTAAACAGCTTGAGGCACATCCGAATTGGTTGTAACGCGATCAGACGTCTTCTCCGTAAGTTTCGTTTTCATACACTCATTAAAACGGTTTAGTTCATTTTTATCCTCATCTAAGCGTTTCAATTAATGAAGTGCTTGGAAGGACAGTATACAGAAAGAAATATAGACCAGACAGTGCAGTTTCGTAGCTCTTAGACACATGAAAATCTTGCTCAGTCCTTCGTCTTGCGTGCACGAAAGGTATGCTCCATAACTACGTTCGCAGATGAACTTAGTTAAGTCTTTGCAACTAGCACAAACTGTTAACGCATGGGTTCGGCAGTGTCACTCGTGTGATCGAGACGCTTATGTTCCTTACTCCACTGAATTGTTGCATCACCCAGCCCATTACTGTTCGAGATCCAGTTTGAAGTTCAGTGATCCGTTTTGTTTCTTTGTTCTATCTGAGCGACGAAGAATGAAGCTTATACTACCTGTGGACACGTGACGAATACCCTTGGTCACGTGAATAACATAATAATATTGAGCGAACAGTCGTTTGTGAAACTTTTATGTGCCATTAAAATTTATGGGCCTTCAAACTAAGCGATATGAGTAAACAATTTATTATACTGTGATCCTTTTTCTGTCTTGAAGCTTGACCGCTTAGCCTCTGGGTCATAAGCATAATAAATGTTACTGATACGTTTAGAAACTTCGAGATTAATAACTAAAGTCTTAAAAAGTAGTGAAAAACCGTTATGAGATTCCAGTGTGTTTCTGTGCTAGGGAATGAATTTTACGAGTCATAATCCCAATAGCCCCTCGGCTCATCTGACAGAATATACGGTCGTTGAAAAAAGTCTGGTGAGAATTGCTTCTTGCTCTACCAACAGCATTAGCTTTTGTTTCAACTCTAAACCGTTGACCTTTCTGGTATTGAACTCTTTGATTTTACTGATCCGCATTATTTTTTAGAACAGCAGGTGAAGGAAAATGTCAAAGTTAAACTATGAACATCCAGTATTTCACGATACCTTGAACACTTCGGAATCTTATGTTGTTTCTGGGGTTCAGAGTTGAAACAATTATCGAAGCAGAAAGTTGTCTGCGATGTATTACCTGGTTACATCATGAAAACATCATGAAATACTTCATGAAATAACTTTTCAGATGCATTTTGCATAACGTATTGCCCTAGATGATTAGAAAAGGAGAACGGCCGCCTGGCCGAATTCTATTATAGAACGAAAAGACAGACTACCTGGGTGAAAAGAGACTTCATCCGTCTTTTCGTGATCAGATATGGATAAAACCTTCCGTTGACGTTGTTGACTTAATCGTAATTCAAATCAATTCTTGTGAACACATTTTTTGATAAGTTCATATCAAAGCTATGTTATGAAAATGATATAGAAAACATTAAAGCTAGTTTGATCTCAAGTCGTTTTTTACAGAGTCATTTGAGTGATATAGCCTGTTGCAAAGCAGGTTCAATTCCTGTCACTGGTGTGCCGTGAGTATGAAAGTCAGAAGTCTGAACCTTGTCACTGCCAACCAACTTTTCTATCACCACGTTCCTTACCAAACCTATCATTCGGGGACTTTATTGCTATTTTGACAATGAATTTTGTCCCTTCTGTTGTTCACCGTAACAGTGTGTGATGTAAAAGTATATTGAGGGCATAAATCTACTTAAGTAACCGCTGATCTCCGTTCATGTTTTACACTGTGTTGACGCATCACTTTCAACAATCTTGCTACCGGTTGCGTTTTGGTTTCTGAAATTAACCCAACCACTTAATATGCGTCTACTTAGCGACAAAAGTTTAAAATTTTCACTAAAATGGGACTATATTCCGGCTATTCATCGCTGATGCACAAGCTTTTTCTGGAAATTTCTAGTTAGTTCCAGTTTATAATGCACATTCTATATATACTGTGTAGTAAACATATCAAAAACAGAGAATCAACCAAAAGGTATTTTTAAATCATGTGATGCGCACTACTGGCAAGCCCGTTAAGAATAAATCAGAGATGTAATTTTTGGTGAATGTGCAAATCATTATTTTTATGCGATATGGTCCAGGTAACATACACACCAGCGAAAATTACCGAGAGCGGAATCCATTATTTATCCAACCCAAACCTGATCTCCCGAGGTTTTGAAGCCTCATCGACTGATGCGGTTAGTACGTTCAGGTATGTCGGAAACAATAGCTCTTTAAATTAGTCTCAAAAATGAAGTTAGTTTAGTTCCTATTATCCTTGTCTGTCTCCTAAAACAAGAAACCTGAGGAATTTTCGATATTATGCCTCCCAGGAATCGTTCGACCGATTGAAAACAGCCGCAAACTGTATTTCTCCGATTACCTTTGCGAAGGTAGCATTCTTTCTTCTTTTCGAAGCACAAACTGTTCGAAATTGAGGTGGAGATACAGTTTTTTAATGTGATGCTTCGAGAAATGAAGTAGATTACTCAGCCTCACTACCGGAACAAGCTGTAGGAATAGACACATGGTGGATTAATCCAGATGGGAAATTCTCCAGGGATTAAATCTCCAATTCAACTCATTCGAGAAGTGTCGCTTTGTAGAGACAGTCGGTGAAAATTGAGTTGCAGCTTCATCACAAAATGGATACACTGGGGCACATCGATTTGTTCATCCAAAATGTGAATGCGTTTACAAACAGCGTGCCATCCCAGTCGTTTTCAAACCAAGACGGAGACCAAGGGTGTGGAAGTGAATAAAAGAAAACCAACGCTGAAAAATTTACATCATATTTATAAACAGTAATCTTTGTAATCACGGATAAATACGGTTTTATTAAGGTTTGGTGCTCCTGTATAGGATATAGACACCTTAGGAAGAAAGGAAACCGGAGTTCTGGCCGGGGAAAACACGTACCTGCAAGTGTACTTACTGAAACTGATAGAAAGTATTAGATTCATCCACTATATTTAGTGAAATCACGTAATTACGTCTTAGCTGCCGTTGAAATCTAAGGAAATCAAAGCTTTCGTCCTGTGCATAGGCATTTATATTCATAAATTAGATAGTGTGTAAGGTTGTTCTGGTTTGAAGACGCTGTCAAAGTAACGGTCATCGATGGTGTAGCTCAGGGGTAGGTGTTTTAGTGTTCATACCGAAGGTTCATGGTTCGAGTCTCGACAGGAACAGAGAAACCATGCGCTGCATGATTGATCTAAATGGGACGAAACAACTGCTAAATACTCTGTTTTTGTGATACGAGAAAGTCCGTCATGAATAAAACGAATCTAAGCCAATTTTAATTCTGACTAGAATAACATTTTTTTCATAATCACATCATCTCGAAAGGGCTGTGACCTACATTGATAAAACCTTTCACCGCATAGTAATCAATAATTTTAATCATTAACCCAAACCCCCTCAGATGTTAGAAGGGGGAAAATCTCTGTCGCGAAAGCAGCATATACTTCAGCAGATTCAACATGTTTGGTCTGACAAAAACTTCAATAATCACAATGACAAACTTAAATGCACGTACGCGTCGGACAGCAAGTGAGACCTTTCATGGATATTCCCTTGCTGTAGATTGAATAGCAAGACGAAAATGATAATAAAAAAGTGCTTTTAGATTAATCAGATAACCGTCTATGGATTATTCTAACGAAAATACCTTTTAAATTAAAACATAACGAGAAAGTTTATTACTTTCGGAGTGCAATGGAGAAACGTGCAATATACACTCGATTTCAAATAGCTTGAATGCAAGGTTTAGTAAAAGAAAAAGGACTGAAATCTACTTGTTGGCATATCATAGAACAGAAAATCTACTTTTTTATATTAGTTCTTTTAATGTAGCTAGGTGGAAGTTGGTGTAAACGACGGAAGCAACAAAACGGCAGCTTTTCTGGAAAGGATACACGCAATTTCGCGGGGGCGCATGATGAAAATGTGCTTTCAGTCAAGACCTGTTAAAAATGTGTTCTCAAGGTGTCATTATTCAACCAACAGTATTTTTGAAGTGTAACATCCAGGTTCTTTGTGATGGAAAGTTTACGAATCAGCATCAATGTTTTGGGAGTTGACCGAAGTCACTTTTGCACTGAGATTGCCTAGTCGTAAAATCGGTTCACTAAAAGCCCAGAAAAGATTTACTTCCTGTGATTGATCAAAAATATGTCACATTACGTGTCGCATTCAGTATCATAATTACATATGTGGTATTTTGATAATCTATTTGTGAGTTGCGATGCAGAGAGAACTGTGTGATTAACCCTTCGTGAAAAGTCGTGCGTAAACACAGGTGTGATGATTGTGCAACAAAACCAAATGATGTTTACACGCACTGTGGTGCGATTTCCAGAACGGCAGTCAGGAGATGTAGATTCCACACAATCTGGTGAGTTCAGGCACATGCAATCTGATTGACTGAGAATTTGATAGCTGACACTAAAAATACCGACAGAGGTTGTTTGACCAAGAATAGAATGAAGCTTGGTTAAGACTTGTGGTATTCATTTGCACCCATCCCCTGCTTTGGTAAACTTTATTTCTAGCTGTTCATGCAGCACTACTTTGATGAACAGCAGAAGAGGGAAACTCAGTGACGACGGGGAAAAGATTTATTCATTTGAATTAGCAGCCTAAACCTAGGAATTTAGGGTGGCGAACTACAGAAAGTCCCATTAGCATGAGCTTGATGTTCAGTTGGGTAACAACAGAGTTGCCTACCACCGAACGTTTTGGTGGCGGTAGAAAGGTTAAAATTGGACACTGAGGCCCAAACTTTAGCGCTGACAGCGACTTGAACCGCTTGATCATCGCAACAGTTCTATTTGACCTATTTAGTGAGTCTCCAATCAGAATCTGAGTACACATTGTTCTGATACGATTAATTTTCCTATGATTCACTGTTGGTTTTAACCAGCAAAGTTAGAATAAACAAATAAATCAAGCACATTTAACTATCACTTCGTGGTGTTTTACCTATGAATAATTTAGAAAACTCCTACAGCCTATTACTTCTCTGTAATATCAGAATGATTTCCATTGCGACATTTTGCATCACAAATATTTCGACTTAGAATCTAACTATTCCTAAATTCTGCTTAAAAATATTTATTGATTTCACATTATAACAAACCGAAATCACTATATTTGGAAAGTGTCTGCTTTTGGAAGTACATTATATAAAAGACCGCTATTGTATAAGGATTCAACCATGTATTTATAAAACTTCACCTGCCTAAATAGCCTTACGAAGTGAGTGATCTGTCTTGGCAGATCTTCCTCCGTAGTCGCATACACGCCGCAGTTCATCCAATCAGACACTGAATATTATCCTGTTTATTCATGATGACAGCTCCAGATCCTTTTTTCGGGCTTTAAAATAACAACATCATCGTTCTTTCTAAGTTCTTCTAATGCTTTACGATGATCTTCTGATATGACACCCGTCAGTCCCGGATCAGCAACACACACTTGGTTGGCTAGATCCACTGTTTTTGCTTTAAACCAACTGAGTGCATCACAAGAGCTTGGTACTAGGTCTGAGAGTTGGCCACGTGTGTTCGCCTATTCCAAAACCTGTCACTCTTTTAACTAAACGTGATCTGAATGTATGTACACAGATGATGAGATTACCACGAAATAGTTGAATTCAACACATCCTGTGATCATGATGCTTCCTCTTGCTCTCATGACATCCTCAAATAGTCTTTAATGACACTTAATCGGTTCTTTAGTCACGAACAACGTGAATAATCGGTGACGACATGCTAATAAACTTTACTGGGTAATGCCAGTCAATCTCGAAGTAATTAAGGTTATTCTTTTAAAAGTAAGATACAATGTAGTATTTTGCTCCTGCCATATTGTGACATAATTTCCCGGTAAAAGTTCAGGTTGGCTCCTGTAAGGCAAACGTTTAACCCCGATTCTCTGTGATAAAACTTTTGATATTCTCATACTGCATCACTTATTGATACATAGACTACAATACCAATATTCATTAAGTCGCTGTATACCAACGATAGGCAAATAATATGAGAAATGCCGCCATCTCATTGTTAGTTTTATTATTATTATTATTATTATTATTATTATTAGTAGTAGTAGTAGTAGTAGTAATAGCAGTAGTAGTAGTAGTAATATTAGTAGTAGTAGTAATAGTAGTAGTAGTAGTAGTAATAGTATTCATTGCATCAAGACCAAAAGAAGACGCATGTCCCGAGAGGTTGACACTTCGTTTTATTTTCTCAGTCACTGACATAGAAGAAAGAGGCACACATACATAGCGATTACTCTATTGTTTCACATCGTCTTACCTCTCTGACTCGTGACCTCAAACAACTAAATTTCCGCTGACCTTCTCTGTGATCTAATTGGAACGCTTTCCACAACCGGCGCAACTTGTGATCCCTCAACCGGACACGAGACTGATCACCAGTTCGTAATGTTTTTTGTCACGCGTTTTCTAGCCGCGTTATGATGGCACTCCTGCTGTGCGGAGTCAAAGTTCACTGAACATTCTAAAGACTCGTAGTTGCGGACAAGGTTCACTTTCTCACTCGCGTTAGCTGGGCAACCGTCACGTCACTTGCTGTAGGTGAAGCCTCTAATCGATCGATGAATGAACCCGATCGATCGCTTTATTGTCGACCAGGAGGATAGGTTATGAATACTATGCTGCTTAAGCGGTGGCGGAGATTCATCACAGAAGAATCATTTATGGAGAGATGCGCCTTCAGGGGCATTCAGAAAAGAAAATGTTGATGTACGGAAGACTGTAAGGCAACACGCGACTGGTCCGAGACGCAGACAATATTTTTCTAATTGGGTCCGAAAATCAGATATGGTATTAGAAGTACAGGTCTCTCACAGTCGAACCATTAAAGTACGCGTTTCAACATTCAGTCATATTGAATGACCTGCTTTGGTAGGGCTTGCCAATTTTAGTTTTTCCGTGAGCGGTTTTGATTTGGTAAATAAGAACAGAGTTATGTGCGGACGGTTTTCATATTAGTTGTTAACATGGCTTCACTAAATCCGGTTCGAAAGAGCCGTTAGAGGTTCAAAACGACGTGAAACGATTGAGCAATCGCATTGTGTAGCAAATCGGTTTGGTAAATCCTAGTGAACGAACGTGTATACATGGATAGAGGCTATTAAAATTTATAAATAAAACAAGGGATTAACTCCAAAGCAAGTGAACGAATTGCGCTGCTAATTTTCGGGAGCACAAAATGGGATGATACAATCCGTTTAATAATGTCTCACTAACTGCCAACAGTTTTGCATTTCGATTACGTAATAATGGTTTGAAAAAGGAAGCTTGACCAATTGTGTCTGGTGGTCATGAGGTTTTATTCAATGAACTACAATGGACTGGCAGATATTACGGTTTAGAATTGAGCCTAACGGTCAGCCCATAAATTGGTTTTTATGTGGCACCCTCGAATTCAAAACGAGGGTTTTCAGTTCATAAAAATCCACTGTTTCATGAAGAAGATTATTGAAAAGAGAGTTCACATCTATCAGGCATCTTTTCTGGGGATATTGTGATATATTCTAAGCATTTCGAGAGTTCAAATGAATCTTTTAGACAATGTGGTGTTGAAGACCTACCGATGTGACTTATAATGTCCACCACCATCGAACGGCTTTTGATGTAGCGATGTCTCCATACATACAATCGATCTAAGAAGACTTCGGGGCTTATGGAACTTAGGGAAGTCCCTCGTTTGTGGTGTTCCTATCTCCAATGGTTAGTTAGACAATAATTGTTTCACATCATTCTTTTGTTTATGTGAACATTTATCTCAGCCATTTCACCCTGATTGTTCGAGAATGGGTGTGTACTCTGGATCAGTAATCCATTTGTTTCTCTTGTAGTCCAGGTGAGACCTATCTTGTGAATTTGTCGCACTGCTTTTTTGGTTACTAAACACGCAAAAATACCATTTGTGAATTATGTTTTCTAAATTAGTCGAACTTTGTTTGATTAACTTCCTCTTCATAATGAGTGAATGCAGTCCAACTTGTAACAAAAATGTCATGCATCTTTATTTCAGTAATTTCCCCAGACATGTATAAAACATCATAGATATGATGACAGCTGCAGCGAAAATCTTTTATTGTTTATGGACAGGCTGACACAGAATGAGGAATACGTTTCGATCATGAAAGTCTGTTTTACTGCTTCTACGCAAACACACTTGCAAAGGGATAGTCCTTTTGCTTGTCAAACATTGTACGGAACATCTGTCTTTTTGTACAATGAGAACAGAAACAATAGTCATTCACCTGAGTAATAAAATAACATAAATACGAAAACTAATTAAATCGTCGAAAAATCACTCGTTTTCTGAAACCGTTTTCTGGCATACCATTTTAAAAGGAAGGAATTAAATCCATACTGTCCCTTATCTGTTTCTGATCACGAAAAAGGCCTGTTTTAGCGTAAAGAGGACTCTTGTGGAGCCCCCAAAAGCACTCCATTCGAAGGAATGTGATTTTTTGGAAGAAACGTATACCGTTCACTAAGAGTTGATTTATCGCGATGAATTCCTGTTCATGTGTGCATCAAGATTACCGACAAAATAATCGCATTTATCTAATACAAAGTTGTAAAGAAAAGGAACAAGACAGAATAAACTGCAAGGTTTATGAAGCGCTTGAGGTTCACCAGATGAAGAGCAACACAACTACGACAGGAGGACGCGTTGAAGAGAAAACCTTGAACGTAGATCGATTTATTCAGTATAAATGAATTCAAGTGGTTGATAATCGTGTACATCTAAATAATGCCCTAGTCTCACTACCAAGATATATTTCGAAGGCATTGTTAATCCGTCAAAAATGTGAATACAAACATTTGGTTAATGAGTGTATCCGTCATCATTTCGTAACATCTCCACATGTGTAAACCGCAGTCAAGATGATTTTTATAATTGGTTACACCATGAAGTTCCTGACCTATCAAGTGAGAGAACGCCACACAGCTTGGCTCATTCGATGACCGAGAAAGATAGGTGCGAGTACGGTTTTGATGCGCACGCCAAAAACTAATCACAACGTTGATGTGTGTCAGTTATTCAACTCCGTCACAAAGGTCCGACTCGGGGATGTCCAGGTGTGATTGCTGCCTACTATACGCGCGATAGCAATCAGAACTAACTAACCTTCATGAGGTGCATCTCGTGAAATCCCCTACCCTACAGTGGCCATGTATCTGAGTAAGTAATGTGCTTATCGATCAGATGAACCTCCTCCTCAATAAACTTGAGTTACTGCGCTGTTTTTGTCCAAGTGGAACCCACTCTTGCTATGAAGCATGCATCATCATTCATGCCCGAACATGACCGGATTCATCTAACAATCTTAGCCCGATTTACTACCTTGCCCGACTAACCGGGGTCAATTACCGCCGGGTCTATTCATTCTCGTCAAAGCTCACCAGATCAGTGGTCAAGGACGTGATGTTCTCGGAGGAACAAACAGTCAAACCCCACGCCACCAAAACCTTCACCCTTATTAGTATACGACTAAACAGCTCATTCTCATTAGGTGAGGCTTTGCTTGACCCGGTCCAATAGGTAACATGTGACGGACAAACCAATTACTTTATAGATTTCTCAGTAGAATGCGATTGGTAGGTCACATGGAGGTACAACGAATTCAACTGAAGCCGAAAAGGTTTACTGTTAAGCCGATCTTTATGATTATCAAACAGACAATGTGAATTTAGAAACCTACAGTGGTCTCAACCCTCTCACTTGTGACCTTAAACACGTAACTTTCTTCTGGTGCTCTCTGTGATCTGACTGGATCATTTCCGCAATTGGCGCAACTTACGATCCCTCAACCGGACACAAGATAATCTTATCCTCGGTTCGTAATGCATGTGCTATTCTTGTTATCATCTGTTTTCCAACCGTGTGATGATGGCAATCCTGCTGTGCATAGTCAAAGTTCACTGGGTATTCTAAAAACTTGTGATTGTGTACAAGGTGTGCGTTCTCCTCAATAGAGCTGTGCGGTGTTCTCACCCGATCGGCCAGGAGCCTTGTGGTGCCATCAAGACATATTAGCAAGTAAACTGGTAAAAATCGAAAGAGGTCATCTACATTACAAGCCTAACAGGTATATGCACGTAGTGACATAATTTGTAACAGTAGAAAATGAGCCATTCTGTCGAAAATAAGTATTTTTCATTTGTTTGCTATATCCACAAGCGCACAGCTTTTAAATGTTAACGTTATTTTTTCTAGTTTCCATTGTGGACTGATGCCCAGATCGTTACGTTCCTCTGGATATCCGCGTTTCAAGAACGACAATTCAGCAAGTCTGCACCATCATCACGACTGGCGGCACATCGCATGAAACCTCGCTTTTCAATCTTCTCATGTAGGCCCTCGAATTGCATAATGTGCTGCTATCGGTCGGTAGAAGAGGCACTGAAATCAACCGTGCTCATAACTAATTAATTATAAGTATCATCAAATATAAAATATCATAGAACAATAAATACAATGCAACAGTGCAACAAATAAAGTACTCCAGCGACAGAACACAACTAATGTTATAAATCCATAAGACGGTGCCGGGACGACAAAAGTTATTTATTACAAACAACAATTGGGATGACGGCAAACTGGCATACATACAACAAAATGTCTCATTTTGAACAAGTATTCAGAACACCCGTAAGCACACAGAATAATTACTGGAGCGGTCCGACAGTAAATGCACATTCCCCGTAGTGGCAAAGATGAATCCTTGAATCCATTCGCTAATTCCATGGGAATTCAATAACCGCGTTTTAGTGTGTGTACAATACTCGCTAATGTGAGTATTACCCCACAACACTAACACAAATTCTCTGAACTCATCAGCTTAGAATCTGTTCTTTTTAGATAATCGGTCACCAGACATATTTCCAACGCGGTTAATCTGCTCCTGTTTATTCCAAGTTGAGGACAGCCCTTAATTCAGCTACGAAACCACGTGAATAGTGAGTTTATTGTACGTAGATAGTTCTCCTTTCGTAGATGATCCATTCTAGTTGAGATAGCCACTCAAATCTGACTCACACGAAACACCAATCATAGTTTAGTTTTTTTTTATTTCACGGATTCATGATGTACAGAACAGGTTTTGTAATCCGCTATCATGGATACTAGTGTATAGTGGAATTTTGGGAACCGTTAATCGAAAGCACAGTTTGCAAATTCCTTTTTTTGGACAGAAAGATAATCAGAGGAAGTAAAATCAATCTGGATAAAAGAGAATCCGAACGCCAACGTTTGAGAGGTTTTCAGATGCAGCTCAAAAGGGTGACCTCGACCAGTACAGGAACTGTTGAAAGAAGGTGTACACTGGGCATTCTCAGCAACAATCATCGATATAACTGAAAGTTTGGGGAAAAGGTCGAAGGAGTAGGGTGTAGGGAGTGACAGGTAACGCGGAACCTTATGGGACGCCAGAACAAACTGGGATCGCTCTCGGAACTACTCCTTAAACCCGAACAAAAATCTGAAGGTTCCATGGGAAGCATCACAACAAAGTGAGGACACAGGACAAGAGTCTTGGTGTGGCATATTTAGCCAAGATCCCTTCAACTGATTCCAGATAGAACGTGTTAGAGATACTGACGAAGACAAAATACCACTCGCCATGGTTGCTATTGACGCCGGACTAAGTGTGATGTTTGTATGTTACCGACCAACAGGGAATCTGGGGCAGTCGTTACGAAGTTTGTAGCGTTTCAATTTACAGTTTTATAGTTAACAATTCCATAAAATTACAGAGGAAAGAGTCACGCCAGATAGGTTAATAGTTGGTAATTTCCCAGGATGCAACTCTCCTAGAGATTGGAAATACATATACAGTTAGCAGCAGCTAGGAAACAATCTGTGTTAAACAGATTGTAAGAAAGTCTCGAGCAAGACATTTGGAATGCCCTCTGAGTCAATGTGCTCGTATGAATTTAGAGAACGCAGTGTTAAGCGGATACTCGTGGATGTAGTTTAATAACAAAATCTGGAACTAGTGCTGAGGAAGGTATCATATAATGGGAAGCAAAGAGACAAGATCGCATAATACAAGAACATTCGCAAAACCGTTCAGAGGAATGCTGTTGCCATGGCTTTACTTTTGTCGAATGTGTATGCATGAGTTGTCTCCAAAACGTTTTTACCCGAAGTAAAAAAGCCTGCAGAAAAGGCACAATTTCACCAAGAATGGAATACCGAGAAGTGACAGAGTCAATTCCAACTGGCAGAAGTAAACCACTAGCATATGCGGCGGTAAATAATGTTTGCATCCTAGATGTAGTCAGAAGATAAAAGATTATGGGACAAAAGAGTAAGAGGTAAATAAGTCTAAGTACAGAGGGTATGAAGGCTAATGGCAAGTCAATTATAGGAGTGCTCGTCTATGTACGACCTCGAGCACGAATGTTTAAGATGACCAATTACGATAAGTTTTTAATCCTTCAGTCTCATAGCCTAGTTGTCGCGAAGTGTGCAGATCAGTCGCTGTTATAAAATTTGAAATCACCTCCGATGGCGATTGTGGAGCTTCAGTCTGACTGCAAATAAATTTTAACATGTGATGAAGGGAGTTAGAACACGGAACACTTCGAACTTGTGGGAAAAGGACAGTGTGCAAATTCGGTGATGTGATCCGAAGCATCAGCCTGAAGAACTGAAATAAGTGATTGGATCAGACAGAGAGGCGACTGGTTCTGAACGGTGAATGAACACACAATATTTTAGGAGAAAGGATTATTAAGGCCTATAATGAGAAAACATAATATGTGAGTTGCCTTGAAGAGAGATAGATGCTAGTTTGGAAGATGAATAGAACAAAGCTGGGTGTGGCTCCGTGTACTGATTGGCACGATCAATTTTGCGGTTGAGACTTCGTAAGTTTATAGAAGTAATTTGAGAGCGTACATGAGTGTGGTCATGTGAACCGATTTTGTGTAATGTGCAAATCCTTGTAATTTTATTCCTGAGGTGCCTTGTGGGGTAAACTATATCCAGCCTCGAATAAAAAGGTGTGGTATTGCGCCGGGTAACAACAGTGCTGCTTAGCACAAAGGTGAATGCTTCTACGCTGTGGAGTTGTAAAGATGATTTTTCCTCATATCAATTGGGATGACTGACAAAAAGGAACGTTTTATTAGAGTTACACTGGCCGTTGCATTTTCAATGCCGTCCTGGATTAACGAATGGTGAAAAGCTGCTGTGCAAAAAGCACCCCAGATTGCATTTGATTACATTTGATCATTTACCATTAAATAACCCAATAATAACTCCACTTCTGATTTTGTATATAGGACACCGAATTCTTTGACAAGACTAAGGTAAAGGTCCTACTCGGTGGCCTCCGTCATGTATTCAACTCAAACCTGTGGCTTCATGAGGCGATGACGTCCATCAACGGCCAAATTCCAGCAAACCGCTTGACAGACGAGCTAATCCAGTTTGAGAGTAGTCGAGGTACAAAAGACGGAAAGATGGCGTACGGCATACGAAGTCAGCTGCTCCTGAATTAGTGCGTGATGTCTATTATTCTATGCGACAGCTTGGAATTCAATTTGGCGAACAAACAGGAATTCCTGGATACCTTGGTTGCAGCTACATTTACTAAATAGAGAATGAGCTCCTACGTGGTCACCGAAAATCATGCACCAACAGTTTGCTGCCTTGCAGTCTGCCCCTGGATGTGTTAAGCATAGAGATATACTCTTGTTAATCTCTTGTACAAAACTCGTGAGAACCACTATAACCGTCATGGAGCTGACGTATCCAATCCAGGGAACTAGTCGCGATAAGCCGATATAATGTAAGCCGAAAGCTAGATCACGAAAGCCTAAAACGTCTCATTTTGATGGTAATTGTACTGTAAGTAATCCAGAATTTCTAACTGCTGAAAGAGGAAACAATTATAGAATTCGTTATCTCAAGATTATATGTAAAATATTGGCTTACCACGTTATTTTCTCAGTCACTGTCTTCAGTATTTTGTCGGTTAATGATGTCACTTGCATTCAAGTTAGCTTGTACTTATCGTTGAAACTAATACCTATTTCACCGTCTTGGTAGCAATGCGGACTTTCTTACCACAAATTATATTTCGTGGATTTACGTTCATAGTACAATGAGGGATTGACAACTTGGCCATGAAGTGACGAGGAGACAATAAGCGAAACATTCGATGAACTTGAATTTGCGAGGGATGAAAAACATCCACTCGACAGTATCTTTGTCCATTTTCTATGGGAAAAGTTATCAGTGTACACTGCACATACTGTTTGACATCCGGAGCGTCATTAAAAGGATGCGTTTGTAGTCACAGGATTTCTCCAGTAGTAGTGGCGGTGGTACATAAAGAAGTTTTGACCAAAAAATAATAACAGAAAATATCACATCAGAAATATCTTAAGAGAGATATTTTCAACATTTCGAGGTTTATAAAGAATCCAGTGAATCAGGTTTATCGGGAAAATAACAAGGATGATTCATGTTTATCATGTTTTATCTCACCATATCGACTCACGCGGAACCCCCTTTTAGTATCTTTTATCAGGTTTGAGCCTGAGGTTAATAAAATTTGTATTCAATTCGCATTTTGGGTTTGTCACTGAGTTTCTAAGTTGGTCAATGTACTGACCGTAATATGTTGATCTCAATCCACCTTATAAAAGAAGTCCTACAGTTCCACCACGATACTTTCTTTTCATGGAGCATGCTTGCATCTGTTTATCAGACTCACAAACTGTTTGAATCGACGGTGATAAGTAGGGACAAGAGGTCTTTTGAAAACACACCAGCTATTTCAGGTCTTCTCTTCAGCTGGTTACATAAAATGCACCCAACACAAGGTTTGGTCCGATTAACTACGGGAAAATATCACACTTCATCAATCGGTCAAACAGTGCACCAGGTGAAAACCCTTTGAATTCAAATTCAAGCATCCAGTCAGTCAGACTGCATTCAATTTTTCGTCTGTGGCCGCCAAACTCCGCTAGCACAGAAACCTAACGGGTTATTCGTTTCACTCGCCCAGTACACTAGTAAAGAAAAACGTGAAATGTTACAAGCACCTAAAAAATTTATTACCTATCAAAGTACTCCCAACCCAAGGGACATCTTTAATTTAGATATGAGCTCTAGGCTGGAAGAGATTAAACAGGAAAACTACACACAAAAGAGCAAACCTCGCCGAAAATAAACCCATATGATTAAAATCTTTCTGCCCCAAGCGGAGGTGCAAAAAATTACGGGATATCGGGAAAATAGAATTGTACATGCAAGCCGACCGCATTGTTTGCTGCGATTTAATTACCTGCAATCTCATTAATTAAATCTAGATTGAGTATTGGAAAATATGGCAGACTTTAAATTTTTAACTATGAACCTAAAATATCAATGAAATTTTACCTACAGATTTGAGACAATGAAAAGTTATTTAGGGTGACCAAAGATCAACTCACAGTTACTAAACAGAGCGGAATATAAATGAACTCTGATCGTTAAAAGTTGCATCATATCAAGCTGTATTAACGGGTGGCAACTGGTGAAAGTTAAATGTCTGAATATGAAACGTTATACTAAGAAACCTAATAGAATAGAATATCCAAGTAACCTTTTGTACAGATACGTTTTTACCAACATTAGTTACACTGAATGCGTAAACGTTTCCATAATTTCTAAATCGAAATACATACTCCCCTCCGGTCCGACTTATTTCATCAATTCCCTCAGGTACTAGAAAGCAAAGTTATAAAATCGTCTGATCAGGTCCAATAACGTGTTACTACTAAAAGGTCTATTTGACTGAAGAGGCCAATCTCTTTAAATCAATCCATTTCCTTCAAAAACTAACACGATTACCATGTAAATATATGCGATTTCTAAACGCAACAGGAAAGCGTCAACTCATCTTATCTTGTAACTACAACGTTTGTGATTACTTGTAGGTTGATAGCAACACTCGTTCACAAATGTGTATAACATACGTTTTATATAATATAATATTCTTGGTGGTGGCCAACCTGCTTACGACGCTTCGGTCCGTGGGTACAAGGTTCAAAGTCCCATCACCACCACCAAACTTTCATGGTAAGCAGTTTCGCTGTCTTCTGGCTCAGTACCCCGAGTAAGCTATGTGGTTCATCAAGCTACGTCTTGCAGCTTAGGGTGCCGGTTTCCATGCAACACAGGATATTTATTCCCATTTCGCCTGTTTGCCGAGCTTAGCAATTTGTTTGCAAACGTTTCATCACCAGCCGAGATGACATCATCAGTGCTTGTGAAGTGGTAGTGTTCTGCAGTGTTCTGGCAGAACACTGTCACTTCACAAGCACTGATGATGTCATCTCGGCTGGTGATGAAACGTTTGCAAACAAATTGCTAAGCTCGGCAAACAGGCGAAATGGAATTCAGTTTACCCGAGCTACGAGAACCAATTTCAATATTTTGTCAACAGGGTATTTATGACTATGGAGTTTACCCCATAAGTTGTTCATCACATAACAGTGAAAAATTAAAAAAACCGTATTTCGCCCCTTTGTGTATTCAATAGTTAGTTTCTGGTTAGCAATTACTACGCCAAACTACTAGACCAAGAAGCTGACCATGATAAAAAAGAGCTAATTATGATAGCTTTTGTGCACATATAAATGATCACTTGTTTCTTTTTAAGTTCGCCTTCCATTAAAAGAAACAGCACCATCGTGTTCCAATTTGCTTTCTAGGAACTATTCTTTGGTCCATGTAAACAAAAAATAAAGAAAAATCCAATAAGCAAGCGTTAAATTTTGACTTATCCGTGTGTAGATAAAACGTTCCAGTTTAACTACACAATGAAAGCATCAGTGAATCAAAATGCAGTGTTTTCTAATCGGGTGGACGAATACATTTGATAAATTAGAATGGTATCCGAGTGCAACTGGGGTTTCTGTGACATCCATGTTGATCTGTGAAATGGTATCAGCAGTGGTTAACAATGCAATAGTCATTTCGGACTTTATTCTCAAGAAAGGGATTTCAAGCAGTGGAGCCAGTTTCATTGGATGATTTACTTTTCTGTGTGATATGGCTTATTTCTCTGATTTGTTTCCAGCGTCCACGGAGAATTCTGCATTATTCAACTCACTTAGAGCTTCATTATATCATTCCACATTCGTTGGGCCTACTAAGTATGTTCTTTGTTAACGACCGTTTCCTGATGCTCCAGTGGGATTTCGGAGTACCTGAGAAAAATTTCACCTCATATACCTTTTAGAGTAAAAGAACTTCAGCGCTATAGCTGAGATAAATCACTAGATGGCTGTTTGGTTCTGGTTGAGACTCACCATCAGCGGGTACCTTTTGCCTCCCTGACAAGACCCGGAATCTTCAGGTTGGAAGAACTACCCCTTGCTGCTGAGCAGTTACACGGCAGATCAATTTGTATGTGAAACTCATGTTATCAAGCGGAGTTCTGTCTGGGACCAGAACCACCAAAACGTGAACTTCTTAAAGCACATGTAAGCTTTTATTGCAAAGTTAAGATATGACGTTTCATTTGTTAGGCTTTCGTGTGGCACCTAATTAAAAGCGCCTGTATGTCGTTGGACGGTGTTGTTTACACAGTGCTGTCTCTATATTTCAGTGTCTGGTTTTCCATGCAAAGAAGCGCATCTTATTTTAAACTTTTGACTTTATGTTCCTCATGGTATGAAAAATTTGAAATTTTAGCAAGTGAATACTGGAAAGAAATGGAATATTTGTACATCCCCATGCAGTATTTTTTGCAAAATTTCATAAAATCAAATCATACAAGTTCTTTTAATTAGTTTTTATTTGTTGGTCATACCGTTTCACATTCAATGTTCAGGTTAAAGATTGCTGCCAAGCAAACAATGCCCAGGGAAATACCGAAATGGACAAGGTAGAAGGTGTTGAAGGTTTCAATTCCACAACGACCAAACCTCTGTTATGAACCACTTATGACCATTGCCGTATTTCGATAGAAGTGAAACGAGAATGGAGAATATATCAGAAGTGTACAATGAGAAATGAAGTGTCAGACAATTTTATTGGTGTAGTCTAACGCACTAAACCTCAGGAATCGCCTGATGATGATGAAGCCATATCCACTCTCAATTCTGACGGTCATCTGATATCAAAAATGGTGCCTAAAATTGGTCAGAATCTTCTTGACTTTTGGCAAAATTTTCCAACAATAGAGCATACTTTACCTGCAGAAGTTTGTTGACCAGAAAGGATTGTGGAGGAATATTTTTAGTGATTTATGGAATACGTTACACGATGCAAAAGCTTTTTTTGATGTTGCAAAAAGCAAAATTATCATTTATTTCTGTTATGCAAAACGTTTAGGGTTCAATCTACTGGTTCATTCCAATTACTTAACGTAATAAATCGGGTATAATATGGAGTTCATGATGAGTAGCATTGAAAGTTTACGTTTCGATATGTAACGTTCATTATTTCAGATACCTAATATATTACACAAAATCTAAATAAAATTTTAAATGTTTCATTGCAACAAACAGTTACCTAAGGAATGTTTTCGATCACGTCTTAAGAGCTGAAACGTTCGAGGTCAGATGCTTGCAGGTAACTAGTGAGCGTGTTGGTTGTGTCACCTGATCTATGGATAAATCGAACCAGTCTTACCAGCAACTCTTTGGTCAAGGGAGTGGAAAGCGTGCATTCTACCTGTTAGATCCCACAGTTGACCTTCAGTCGGATCGACGGATTTACTCTGGAACTACCCTGGATACCTTTTTCCAAATCAGTGGCTGCACTTTTTATATGAATATCAAAAAGACATTTCGATCATTATTCCCATCCACTTCTACCTCACCAATGTTGTTGCAATGCTGTTTTCGAAAAAAAGTATTGACAAAATATGTGTTGTTTACAATAACATGAAATCAGTGAGGTGTAGATGTGCCCCTAACAAGGAAAATAAAGCATATATTGATCAGCCCTTTTTCTTCATCCACCACCCGACGACCATGTGGAGAATCAGAATGAGGGAGTGTTTGAACATGGGACGATTCCAGTGAAGTAAATCAAATCACAAAGAAACAATCCTTCTCAGCATTGATGGGTATAACAAAAGTGTTTATAAAAAACATAATAGAATGCCTTATTTGAACATTAACTAATCCCATCTATCTGAACATAAATATGCGTGCTTGAGTGAATGCATGTGCGTGTATCCGAGTGCATGTTGACGTATCCCTTTAAGGCTTTTAACGATACGCGCAACACACAGTACGACATTATTATCCTCAGTGGGGTATTTTGCAAAAAAATATATCAGTGTACAACTATCGCTGGGGGGGACCGACTTCAGCAGAAATGTGTCACATGTTAAAGTTTTCTGAATATGTTGTGAGAAGACAGTCTGTCTCGTTGACTTTATCATTGGGAATACAGAAGAACTGTTTGTGAACTTGCAACTAACTAAAATGTATAACATTAGTGATCCAAAGGAAATCTTATTATTAATTCATAGTTCAAAAAACGTATCTACTACAGCTAGGTGAGTTTGGGAGTGATAAAATGTAAACACTTCATGTGCAAACAACCTTGGAAAATTCATGATGCGAAATGCACAATTACTAGTAAATAAACAGCAAATTCAGATTACGTTATTCTTATAGAAAATCAAGGCCTTCCAAATAAATTGCGCATCCTGCACAGCGTATAGATTGCTGATGGTTTCCTTCCTTCCACCTCACTTTGTTTGTCGAGACCTAAAATAGTTTCTTTTTAAAAGTTTGAAATATTTATGCTTGATGTCACAAGCATTTCGGTGTTTTACGTGAATGATTTGAGGCTTATCAGCAAATAACCATGATAGATGATTATAGCAGAATCCATCTCTCCTGGTTATAGCGGAAAAACACCTTCAGATTTAGTCCTCTGTGATCATTAGAGCGCAAAGACCCAAAGACCCTAAGAGAGCTAACTGCTAAGGCGAACATTTAAGTGGAACACTGTGTACTCTATCCACGAGGCAAGTTCAATCATCCATGTCATTATTTCAGTAAATAAAAAATAAACGTACGAAGAAGCATGTGAATGGTCAAAGTGCAATAATTGTACTTGCTTGGTACATATATTTATAGGAGTAAATGAGCATAAACATTTGAAAAGTTGCTTCCGTCTAAGTCGGGCAACACCCTGTTTTTCATCATATCTGTTCCTCCCAACAAGCAGTGTTTCGAGCCTCATTCACGCAATCGAACATGAAATTGCCCCAAATGAGACGCAATATATCTGTAGAAATATGTATGTTTGTTATGGCTTCTATTAGCCGAACGTCATAAAATGTGCTATTTCTCGTTTGTGATGACGGTTGCTGGTGCACTAGTTAGAAAATAACAAAGCCTTCGCAAAGAAAATCACTAGAATTTATTTACAACATCAAATTATAGTAATGATACAGTTATTCCTCTTTCATTTTGTAAGTTTTCTATTTTGTCTTCTCCAGCTTGGACAATGGAGACAGTCCTTTCGGCATGGAGTCCACTAAGTTGACTGTCTAACCGTATGCCAGTTTCCATTAACAATACATGCCGCATCCTAGCCACTGATTAGGTAGCTAACTTAGCACTGTTTCTGAAACAGGAAAAAGTTCCGCCAATAGGTCTGAGTGAACGCTATATAGATTCAGTAAACTTGAATGAAAAGTGCACTGGAATTAAAATTGTGAGTTGTAAGTTCATACCGATCAGGTGACTCGTCACTCAGAGATCACCCCATGGCTCACATTTCCATTTTGTAGTATACCAGCAGTATATCGATCTGTTTATTCACTCATCAAGGGATATTTCGAAATAATGGATCTGAATGGTTCACATNTTCTGCTCAAAGTATTGACCATATTCTTTCGTCTTGTTGATTCAAATCACATATTTCTACACCGCAGATATATGTTGTTGAAGTACCGCGTCGAAACAAATTAATTAAATCTCGTCAGAGGAAAACGGTGAATATACACCGTCGATGAGTTTCCATAGGAGTAACACTCACACCTAGTGCTCTTTCAGTATATGATTAATTGAATGAACTCATAAATTTGCATGCAAATGAAGTTTGAATGAAGGTCAGTTCAAATTGTTTCTCGTAGTTCAACCATCACCTTCGAGTTAAATTTAGCAAATAAACTAGAGCGAAGTAGGCAGCCTGCAAACCATATCCTCACGTCAATCATTTTTAATTCAGAAATGTCACCTGAAAGTTCATCCCGTCCCATTTAACTAATAAAAGGAAGCAATGATTTTAGGTCGTCAGCCGGGGTGAAGTTAGATCCCTAGGCTCATTTGGTGAACTTTAACATGAGGGTAGTCTATAATTAGTTTTAAGCACGTCTTCTTCAAACATACAGCTAATGTCCTAATGAAGACCGATCTGTCAGGAGTGCTGTAAACTGTTCTTGTCTCTTTCGGCGATATTAATATATATGTATTGTAAACAAGATCCAACGCCAGTGTACTGGTCACTACTAACTGGCGCATAATAATGCTGTTAATTTGGTAAGGTGCCATTCTGTAAATACTGTTTAAACACAACCAGATGCAAAGCAAATAAACAGTGATCAGTTCACCAAACTGTTAAGGGTCAGTCACAGTAACTTGCTTCATGATCACGATTCAAAAGGTCTTGTTTGGGATCAAAACTCTGTGAATAAACCTGGACCGCTCCTGACAGTCTGAATAACATATGAGCTTCCGACAAAGTACAGCAGTGAACTTATGTTTGGCTCTCATCAAAGACAATGCCATTGGTAGCATAGATGACGGTGTATGCGGTGGGACATATTCTTTGCCTATTAAGCACTTTGGAATCGTGTTCATCATATTGTAACGAGAAGGAGAGTCTGCTGGCAAAACGTGTATTGATCCAATTCAAAAATAACCGGTGTATGCGTTCGATTATATACAATCAATTCTCAACCACGCGGCAGGATTATCCACGCCTCTTCTGTTGGTTAATTCCTGTTGGTTTTGATCCACACTTGGGACGTACGATTCCTCTTCTTCCGCGTGCCGTTCCGATTAGTTTAACCCGATCGCAGCGCAAGATACGTTGATCGACAGCTCCGACGTTATGGTATGCGGTGGATATCTTTCTGGCTAGATTTGGATTGTCCGTCGGGCTGTAATTGTCGATTCGTTCGTTTTGAGTGGTAGTCGACATTGTCTCACAAAGTACTTCCAGCCGCTACGTCTGCGCACCTGGTTAGATCGGCCCTATTCTGGATTCGTTCGCTAGCCGGGACTCTCTTTGTACCACCTTTCATCACAATAAAACCGTTAGAATTAGCATTGATCCACAAATGGCATTTACCCTTGTCCGTCACCGTGTGATCGCCGCACTGTTTCTCTTTCCACCGCTATTACCATGGATTTCACTCTGTGCAGCTTTCCAATTTGGTCCAGCCTAAACTATCATTTACTCTAAAGACCCAAAGAAAAGCCCTACACTCATCAAGAGATCCTAAAAACGGTGCTGATCAAATCCAACTTTTTAAAAGCTGCGGAATTATGGAACGCTTTCCTTATTATTTTTCCCGTCCCTCTTATAATCCTCCCATATACAAGCGCCGAATCAACAATTATTTCAAAGAATCTTCAATCAACAGTGTCAGGTCCAAAATTGGAACAGATGTTATTCATTACCATGAAAATTGTGCTCGGTTTGGGGATTTTCGAATTATCCACCCAGAAAACATAAGCATAGCAGTTTTTGGTGCTGAAGTTTCCACCCGTTTGGAAGACAATTTCGAACCAATGGTGAGAGAGACCTTGTAAAAGGGAACAGGACCCATAGACCAGTCAATGTCTTTTACATGGTTTCTCTCACAGCTCGCTGAATATCAACTTGTTAATTCATTTTAAAAGACCTGTACAGAGGCTCGCCATTCGTCGCTACAACGTAAAAAATTTACTGTCATTGTGGCTAATCAAAACATTCCTAAATCCATCTAATGTTTCGTCAACTGCAATGGATAATTTTCTTACTCTTTGCAGGGCCTACTTGTAACTTGTGCATCATCGCTGTTGTTATGGCCTACAAATGAGTGATTTGTGTTCATACACGCCTGCGGCCAAATTGATTGAACGATCGACCGGTTCATCGAATGACTGACTGTTGGAATCCTTGCTCGAAGACATTCGC
>UZAN01040380.1:67764-80467 GCA_900618425.1 Echinostoma caproni | reverse complement strand
GGTTTTCAGTCCGATACCGAGTTCGCGCTATTCGATTTCGATTTCCATTCCGAATAATACAGGATCACACCCCCTGCTTCATCTACATGGTGTTTTAAGGTTAGGTGTCTAGCGTGTAGTCAGTTCCACATCAAAGCGACCAACGCCTAATTCAATGAATTCAATGAACTTGTCTCCAGAGGCGAGTTGTATTGTATGTTTACTCACGTCCGTTTTGAATGTTCGTCCCAAATGGAAACAGAACCAAAGATTGCGTTTATTGAAAACGATGTATTCTGAGATCTTCAGAACGGTTGGAAGTAGATTAAGGCTGATATTCAAGCAACGGCAGCGGAAACCTGAAAGTAGATCTGATCAATGGAACGAAAGCGTGCGATACAGAGCTCACCATGGGGAAATGTGTCGGTGCACGCTTTTCGAGTTCATTAAAAGAACGATTATAGGTAAAGCAAACCTTAATCCTGGAAATGTCCAAGTTGCTTTATCCAATACAGGAACTTTCCTCAGAGCGTAGCTATCGCCAACTAATGGTGATAAATGCTAAATCTCGACGGTACACTGGATTGTGTCCGGTGGATAAGGGTCCTTAAAGGAAGAAGGGAAAAACCTGACGGTAGTTTAGCTACCTGATCGATAAGCTAAGTCGCCACTTGATTTCTGAACCTTGATGGTTCTGATAGGTATTCCATGGTTATGTACCATGCCTTGATAGTCCTCAATTATACAGGACTGGTTAGAAACTGAACCTATCCTTCTGCTAGTCACCAGCGTAGGGTGAAAGTACTTCTTGTACGTGATTTGATGATCACGTCCAGCTTGAATGGATCTGTCAAGAAACTTAGAGAAAAACAAGAGGTAAGAAGAGAAAACTGCCGTTGCTAAACTGTCGGTTGAAGAACCGCTACACATCTTTCCATTCCTCTTCCTCTTTTCATCCAAGAAGTTACGGACTACTTTTCACAGTGAGGGGACCATAGTTGACCGCATACCAACGAAGGAATTCTAGAAGCTGGCCGTGGCTCTTTTCTGTCCTGCGTAAATTGAATTAAACTGAATTGTATGTAGGGATTGTTATACGCGAGGGTCCCTCCAACAGGCCACGTGCCAAATACTTTCACTAAAAAAACGAACCATTTCCATTTACTTTGTTTTTTGGTGCGATAAATCCAGTTTGGTGGTCATCAGTGGAATTCTGTCTTTATCACTTTACGGCCATTAGTGTTTTAAACATCAATGGTCGCAAACTGGACTTCCTGATATTGGTTCTTGAATCAGCCGCCAATCCTTTTGGCTAGTGTGCATTTAGGTTTTTACTGCTGGCGTATTTCTTGTAAGTTTGGTGATGTAGTGTTTATTTTATGATGTGCTATGTGCAGTTGCAACCATATTTTATCCTTTGGCTTTAAAATATTATTTTGTAACAGCCTCGTGCGATATGTGTATCTTGTTCAGTGTTTTGCACGTAACATTTAGTTGTCTATATATTTTTCAAAGGAGGACAGAAGTTCCTAAAGGGTGGGCTGTTATTTATCAATTATAGAGGTTCACACAATGCTAAATTTTCGTTTTTTTTCTCACTTCTGATTGCACTTTATCGACCAGTGCATGCAGTATGGAATCATTTTCCATTTCTGGCAAAAAATCCCCTTGTCACAGTACATTCTATTGAACAATTACGTTTTCATTCTCCATCACAAATAAGTAGTCGTCAAATTCCCGAGAGCTATTTCTAATACGGCTTGTAGTTTTTTAAATCTGGGTTAACATTTGGCCACGAAATATAGAGTGAGCCCGAAATGTCACCAATTTCGGCACTTAATTCATGCCCTCAGGACACCAATCTCTGGGAAAAATGATGAGTGAAGAACTTCAGCATAATCAGTGCCCATTTGGTTTTTTCTTTGTCTTGGCAGTCATAGTAAAACCATGGTAATTCCTCATATAGGATGTAGAGGGCCAGGACTATTTAGCGATCTAATGATAAAATCAGTTACAGCAGTTCGAAGCATCTCTCGAAATGCCCAAGCTTTACCTAACCGCCCAATGATTCATATTTAGCAACGCCTTCTTGAACGAGGGGCAGAAGCTTTCAAGGTACAGTTCAGCCGGCCCCTGTCGACACTAACCCTCACAGTTCCTACATTAACTAGACAAAAACTACCGACTGATTTCGGTCCTCCATCTGAAACGGAGGTTACCCGGAAAATCAATTGCCTCAAAAGGTCCAAAGCCTCCGGCCTGGATGGACTGTCCGCATCGGTTTATAAGGACGGAGGATCAGCCTTCGTTTTGAATTTAATGTGGGAGATGGAACAGGTTCGAACTGAATGGTGTGAATCGGTCATCTTACCGATTTACAAGGAATGTGACAAGTCCTCTTGTGAAAACCACAGAGGAATTAGTTTAATCAACATAGCCTCAGTGAAGTTTGCTTCACTGTATTACGCTGTACAATGATGATGACAGCCTTTAAACTGCTCGCTGGTATCATATTCCGTCGATTGTCTGCCGCACGTGAAGTGTGCACGCGTGCGAATCAGGGTGGTTTTAGACCTGGTCGAGGTTGTATCGACCACATCTTTGCTCTTCGCCAAATTATGGAGCACCGAAATTCTTTTCGTAGACCCACCATCTCTGTCTTCCTCAATCTGAAAGGGGTTTTCGACTCAGGCGACCACTCTAAACTCTGGCACTGCCGTTCCCTGAAGGGTGTGCCCGAGAAGTTTATTTCAATTCTGCAATCCCTTTATACTAACAGCCGAAGCCGATCCCCAGCTAACGGTTGCTTTTCACCCGAGTTCACTACGGAAGGTGGTGTTCGTCAGGGTTGCCTTCCGTTTCTATTCAACTTTGCTTTAGGTTTAGTTCTGTAAACAACCCTATCATCCGAGTATGGTGGCATCGATTTACTCCCATGTTTCATACTGTCTGATCTAGAGCATACAGACGACATTGTGCTGCTAAGTGAAGATCCAGGTAAGTTGCAAGCTTTTCTGGATAACTTGAGCGCCAGTGGGGCCATGTTCGGTATGCGTTTTTTTACCTTCAAAGGGCAAAATGCTACTATTAGACTGGGTTGGTCCAGTACCCAGACTCACTCTAACTGGGGAAGTAGTAGAGCAAGTAGATAAGTTTTGCTATTTGGGCGGCTATATCACCCGGTGGACGCATCAAAGATAGTGTCAGCTCGCATACAGAAGGCTCGGTTGGCATTTGCCAACTAGAGGCATCTGTGGCGGCGTCACGACATGCTGCTGTCTGTCAAGTGTCGGGTGTGTACCGCGGCAGTTTGACTGCTATACCGCGTGGAGACTTGGCCATTGAGAAAACAGGTGGAAGATAGACTGTGGGTGTTTGAGCACCGCTTTCTACGTAGCATTGCACGAATCTGGTAGGGCAGACGGACGAGCAATGCTGAGGNTCATAACTTTGGTTGCCACGGTGAGCGATATTCGCCGAGGCAGATAGTGGGTGAAATAGAGCCAAGGGTGGTCAAGCTAAGACCTGGCATGAGGGTACGAGAACCCTAACCAAGAGTCTAGGTCCTGTTAGGCCTCCTGGCTAGGGACCTCAAAACAGTCGTAACGGGTGGTTGGAGGCACTGAATAATATAGCTGAGTGTCGTAAACTGGCGTTCGTTCATCTCAGTTTATTGTGTCCATGGTTTACTGGAGTTTTCCATTTTCCATTCGACTCTACTTTCAACCTTCCTGTCTTTCTTCTACTATTCATCCAAATCGGCAGCCAAAACCGGCGCACGAAAGTGCATGGTTATTGGTTGTTCAAACTGAAGCTGAAATTATCGTCTGCTTCGGTTCTTATGCTTGATGGTCAATTAGTTTTAATGGATTGTTTCTCCTACTTATGTAGTTACGTGACAATTGACGGTAGCGTAGTCAAGGAAGTAACCCTTCACAATCGCAAGGCTACAGCAGCTTACGCAGGACTGAAATACCTTTGGTGCAGACAAGTTTCCTTGTAACTGAAAGGTTGTGTATACTACACTAGTGTGTGGTCAGTTCTGCTGTACGGTTGCCAGACCCTTAATTTATGCGTATAAGATATTGTCTAGAAGTCTTGGATTGCCTATGTTTACGTAGCTTGGCGTGGGTTGGATACGGCGAGTGTGTAAGTCGTCGTATTTGGTACTGATTCCGTGGAATATTCGTTATCAAAGATTTCAGATGCGTCGGCTTCGCTGGTTAGGACGCGTATTGTGCATGCCCAGCTATCGTCTACCTCATGTTATTCGCAGTGGCGGCTCCTGGTAGGAGGAAACCACATGGAGTTCAATAGATGGCGTGGAAACGGGGCTAAACATAAATCATATGTATATATTATATTTCACACACGTCTGACACCAGACTGTCTGCCAAACAAATCGTGGTACAATAATGTTCATAAAAAAGAAAAACGCGCCATGATTTGCATGTGGGCTGAATACGGTCAGGTTGCCCAGGCCAAGGTAGGTGAATTATCTTGAGGAATCCACAACCAGAGCCTTCGACTAGTCAAAGCCTGACCCGCAAGGCAGCGGGGCGGTGTGCGAAAACCGCAGTTCATTGGGAGCCGGTTTCCAGTTCATCGAATCATACGTCGGACAGGGTCAAATGTCTAAGGTTCCCAATACACCTGGATGCTCAATCGAGCGGGTGACCACTGCCACAACCTGGAAGGTGTGTGGTTCGTGCGCCTCTTGGTTGGTTTGCAATCATGGTTTTTGGCCAACTTCCCTTGGTGAACTACCGGTGGTTCATCAATCCGGTTATAGCCCCGGATGTCGGCTTTTGGTCATCTCACTTTGGTGGGAAGACACCACGAGAAGGCACTAAGTAGGGCTTCCTCAGTAGAGGCTATTTTGAGTCGCTTGGTCATGTGGGTGCATTACGCGAGGTGCAAGGGAAGGGTGACCAGCCGCAACCCCAGGCACCCACCCCGGACCATACTGAGGCTTTCGAAGGCCGTAGGTACGCCAGATCCAGCATCCACATAGCTTGCTGGAATGTTGAGGCTGCTAGGAATAGGAAACCAGTGCAATACAATGCGTTCACTTCACGACTGCAAAGTAGGCAGCCTATTTGGTGACATGCGCAACACAACCCGACCACCGTAGTGTATGGAGGTCGATCAGTTGTTCCAGTGGACGATCGTGGCTACTGAACACTGCGCCTGATCTCAGCATTGCTTGTCCAGTTTCCCCACCAAACTCCTGCATGCGGTGTTTGAACACTGACAATCAATTTTTATCCTGTTCCCGTATTCGCCAAGTCTCTGCACCTTTGTGCAGGACTGACTTAACTGCTGCAGCATATACTCGACTCTTCACAGGCAGCCGGATGTCGCGATGGCCTCACAGNCAGGTTGGCTTGGATTTGTTTAACACTCATTCTGGGCTCAGGCATACGTGAAAATATAAATGTACGTATTGTATACTTGAAAAGCGGGTCTTCGTGAATACAGGGTTTACTCCGTCCGCTGTTCATCACACGAATGCGTATAATTCAAAGAATATACAATTAACAATCTCCCAAGGAGTGAAACCCACAGAACATCACCAACAGTGCCTGGTGCCTGTGGAAAACCGAATGGGTTAACCCAAACATTCACCATCTAAATATGCTTCTCTGATTAACTGCATAACTGAGGTAGGCTTTATGCCTACAAAAATTATCACAATACAATACAATACAACCAGTTGAAAGGGAAACAACACTATGATATAAAGGGGATGGCTATGCAGAAGACATCTATTATGAGGTTGTTTTTGGTCTTGTTCGTTGTTCTTTTATTAATAATCTTATAGCTGTTGGGATATGCACTACCCGATTATTTTGCGTCGGCTTGATCTATTGTCACAATCAATAAATTGTTCCGGTTGATGTATTTCAGATTTTCCCGATGACGGAGTTGGGCTCTATAGCCTCTTCGGCGAGCCAAGGTGTCCCTGTCGGATTTTCAGAGACCGGTCCTCGAAAAGGAGCTCCGAAGATCTTTCTTATCAAAAAACCTCCCCCGGTAAGCTCAAGGTTGCCATAAAAGGTTTCTGTTTGGTGAGCAATGACGATCGCACTTATACATTATTTTTATCATTTCCCTCTGTCATTTTCTTTAAACACTGCCTCCTAACTGTATGCTGTGCACTTCGGGCGTGCCATCGGTTCTTTATACTCCACTTAATCATATTTCCTTCTTCAATACATGTATTAAAAAGCTGCGTGAACTAGTGTACTCATTTATACGATAAATTAGGCTTATTGTAATTTGTACTTCGGATGTATGTGCTCACTTGAATTGGTAAAAACTCAGTCATTTGAGGCAAAAGGTTTTAAAATGATCAATTTTTTGTTCCGCACCAGTCGATTCACTGATCTCTTCATCCTCCCCCTTTTACACTGAGCTCGAGTGCTACCCACCCATTAAAAACTAACTATGGGAAGGAGCTCGTTCTTTTGTTCTATCTCTCCTGGTTCAGATTCCGTTTTCGACGATCCTTCACTTCTCGGTCCTTAGGTCATTGCCGGACAGTTCTTTCCTTATCTTTCTTTTACCGTGAGCGTCATTAGTTGTACTTTTCTGAGATGGGTTCTGCCAAGCCTGGCTTCCAAGCCAGTCTCTAGCACAAACCACCGGCTTTTCTTACCAACTGACTGTACTTAAACATGTTTTCCAAGAACTAGCAGATTTTATCACTTTGTTTCCCTCGGTTTTCCCCTTAACCTAACCTTAGCCTAACCTTTTCAAAAATAGGCTCAATAACATCCTCTTTCACCTCAGTCTTCATTACACGGGGTTTACCTCTTTACTAAACCACTAACCAACATTCAGGTAATAAGAAAAAATACATGATGGTGAAAAATCGCAAGCAAGCTGGTATTCACAGATTAACAAGTGGTCTGATGCAATTTATTGTTATTTTTTCATGACCATTTTCTTTCATTGTGTGGTTGTGAACCACGCAAACCAAGCTTGGTCGACATCCTTTCTTATTTTACAATATGTCACACAACTGTTAGGCGTAATTCAAGGTTAGGATCACAGAATCTTTTTTTGCTATACTTTTTCCGCTATACTTTCCGTTTCCTTTTTGGGTTTATCAAGCAGAAACCTCGCGTCCCAGTCCCAATTGAAGGCCTTATATGGTCTCGCAAACGCCCATCAATCTTACAGAAAACCCCGGGAAGCTCTACGCCAAAATCAGGTAACTTCCATTGTTTAAAGAGTCAAAATTTGTCCAAACAAATTTCTACATTTTGTTTAGGGTTACATATTGCCGCGGTGTTTGTGTAGTACGGATGAAATTCTTGTTAGTGTGCTTTAGACGGCTTCAAACGAATAATGGACATCATCGGGCGACCTCTAGTTTTGGTACACTTTTTACAGCTCCAATCCCTATTGGTCTCATAGTAGATCCAAGCTCTGCCAAACACTGCTAGCTTACTTTAGACATTACATTGTGTTGGCGTGTTTAGTTCACATCAATCAAAATGCCGACCCAACTGTAAGCACCATAACCTTTGACACTACCGATTATTTTTTGGTTTCAACCGATTTCTTTGACTTACACCTTGGTCATCAAACAGTTCAGGTGACAAACACTGACATGAAGTTCCCGTACTGCTATCATCACCGTATTTCAATCTGGGACAGCCTTGTTTTCCCAAGCACACTGTAATAGACTCGTGGGTAGTTCTCGAGGAGATAATCCAGCGTTCTTTTTTATCGAAAAAGTGTGTAAAGCAAAGTTTACTTTACGACGGCTGGCTTCTTGCAGAAAAGATCCATGCACCTCTGTTAGCTGGTAAGATTTTATAAGCGTTGAGTCATGCAGTAGACCCCGTCCACCCACTAAGGAGTTGCTATCTTCGCATGCCGCACACCTGTTAAATGATGCTTTACATCTTGATTACCAACCTGTGGTAGATCGCCCGTCGAGTGGAGTAAAAGGTCCAGGCACGAAATTTTAACTGCTCTGTTCTTAAAGGTAAAACATTAAACACGAGGTTCAATGCAAATATAGCGATTATTTGTTGTCCAGAACTATCGTGGCGCCCTGATCATCTTGTTGCCGACAAACAAACATTTCCAGATTGATAGTTTTGCATTTGACTATATACTTTTGGTACAGCTTTTGCCACAGTCGACACATGTGAGATAAGTTTAATATGAAGAAACTGCAACCAAGACCTGCCAGGATAGGTTTGCAAACAAGTTTCGAATCAACCGTACTGGTTTAATCACCGCCATGGCTCATCGAAAGAGACTTTTATGGAAAGAAAGCGAATTGAAGCCCTTATGACATGGAGAGCAATGTGGATAAAGTAACTAAGCGATGCACCCCACCACGGCCTACCGTGTTATGCTGTTTAGGAATACAACAACACAAGGGAAAAACCCAATAGACCGCTCTAGAACACTTTCAGGGAAAGATATGCATAAGCATGTTTGGTCCCTAATTCAGCAGTGAAAACGTTCTCTTTGGGTTTAATGTTTACAGTTAATGATTTACCAAAAAGGGAACAGTAGTTGAGCCGAGAGAGGGGTAATAAAGTGGAACAACCGATCTGCAAGATGCTAAATTGTCTCATTTAATTTAAACCCCAGGTGAGGACGGTGCTCTTATAGAGGCATTATTTTCCATCATATTCTTTAAAAGCAAGCTCAGTGTTCAATATCTCGCAACTAGGCTCTTAACTCGACTGTTCTAATAATACTATAAGTGCTTATTGTGTTTCACTCAGAAGTAAAGAAATTGTGAAAACCTATCGCGGGTTACAAAACTCATCGGTGTGTATTCCCTGAAGCATATGATTTGC
The DNA here is from genome assembly GCA_900618425.1 of Echinostoma caproni. Lineage (NCBI taxonomy): Eukaryota > Metazoa > Platyhelminthes > Trematoda > Plagiorchiida > Echinostomatidae > Echinostoma > Echinostoma caproni. The sequence continues at coordinate 71,654 of UZAN01040380.1, read as the reverse complement.
AGCCAAATTAGAGGTTCAACTACGAAATATTTCGCCTTTCTAACAGTAGTGTGTAAGAAACCAACCGACAGTGATCCACGACCTCATCAACAACAACGTGGTTCTTATCATACGGTTAATGGAATCATTGTCCATCACTTATCGCTCAGTACATTCTGTGAACCACTATTGACCGTACATGGTAACAATTAAAGAGGTGACAATGGATGACTTACTGCGTATAATAATGGTGCGAATAAATTTTGATTATGTATGGAAATATGAAAGACTTGATTGGCTAAATGAACATAAAATCGAAGACAAATAGTTCCTTAATTTTCAATTATGATAATTTTAATGATTTACCTGAGATGCGCTAATGACACTTCTTGATGAAATCATTGGTTTCCAATCCATTGATATCCCTTTTGGAATATAACCAAACAGCCTACGCACATGGCAACAACGGTGGATACTGATCATGTTTATTTGGTTACCTCATTTCCAGTTCCATCAGTCTAGCGCACGCTACTTGCTCATCTCGACCCAGGAGCTTCTGCTCACGATCCTGTTTTCATTCTTCCAGTCGCCCATACGCATAAGTTTTTTTCTGTGCATCGCCTCTGCTCATTCTCGTATGAGGCACCAACTTTCAATTGTCTTTCAATTCAGTTCAACTATCTCCGAGTACGAGACATGCAATTCAAACTGCCTTTGTATTTTCGGTTCCTTCACAGCTCCTGTGATAACTTATGCCAGTGGAAAAGATCAGACTATCAATTTGAATGGCGTATCCGGTGAGTCGCTAGTCTGAATTTCGTCGATATATATAGCAAGCATAGTACAAACGCAACAACAACAATAATAACGCAAGGTAGGGGATTGGGGTACAGAACTGAATGACGTGGAAAGGGAACAATTACAATGGATTAAGATAACAAGAATAAAAATGTTTGTTTCACCGTATGATGTGTTTTGTGTGTGTTCGCTCATCGTTTTTATGAAGCACGGGATCTCAACAGGCAGACCTTACCTCACTCGCGCCATTAAATTCTATTCTGGGCCATATATCGGCGTCTCTAACCAACAACAGTAGTCATCCCTTGGACCCAAACTCAGAAGGCTGGCTGCGCCAACCGAAGGCAATACTGGAGCTGAACTCTTACAGCTACACCGTGTCATATTTTGACCACCGCGATGTTTCTAGCTTTTTTTCAGCACGTACAAAGAGAGTACAGAGAGGTGGACGATTGACAGGCATATGCCAAACGTGGCCGAGCGATCGGACGCGGTGTAATGGATTTGAGTAAGCACTTAGCACTTGAATGGTGCAAGGTGCATACCATACGTGGATACCTTAATCTCCAACAGGGTTAAAGCGTGTTGGAGAACCTATGCATAGTCGCCCTACAAGGCGATACCATTAGCATATTTCAAGTCCGGAATTCTAGTTTCTGGGAGAGTTCAATTCCAACGTTTTCTAGACTGGACAACACATTCTGTAGAACATCCTCTATGGTAAAGTTGGAGAGAAAGGGGGTTATAGGGCAGCCTAATCGAATTCCACTGGAGATCGCAGAGGGTGGCGAAAGCTGGTCATAGGCCGTAACCCGACCTGAGGTATGACGGTACAACTCTTTGAGGATCGACACTTCGCAGGTACTCCAAAATTTAATCGACAGAGTCGAAGGCCGCGTGATCGTTGGTCTTTGGTAGGCATGACAATGCTCTAGCATTTATTCGGAGGGTGAAGATTTGATGGATACATCCACGACCGGTGCGGAACACAGTCTGCTCCTCGCGGGTCTGCTTTTCACGCATGTTGTACCATCTACGGAGAATGATGGACGCCAACTGCTTTGACGCCATTGGGATGAGGCTTATACCCCTCTGATTGGCACGGTCTTTGCACAGGCTCTTTTTAAAGTTGGAGACGACATGAATTCCCCGCCAAAGGAGGGAACCTGCTCAGTGTTCCAAATTTCAGAGAACAGTGCCTTTGACAATTCATTACAGAAAGAAATATAATGATCGATTATCGTCGCGAGCTATCAAGTGCGTTTGCTCCGTGGTGGGCGAAACAAAATGAAAAAATTAAAATAACAGCTCTTTCCGAACAGTCCCATCGCGTTTTATACGAGATGCGAAAAAGTATTTCAGCAGTAATTTGTTTTACCATTGATCCGTTGATAATTGTTTTCTGTGTTGTCAGCTTTTTTCATGTTCTCTATTGAAATAATACATCATTACGCAAAATTTTCCAGTAGTTGCAAGTAAAATTCCAATCCTCGTTAGAATAAATGTATTATTCTTTTATTCTTCTCCTAGATACTGTCCCAAGCGTTTCAGGTACATCATCCGCTCTACCAATCAAAGTACAGTGTGAGTTATTTTTCTCAAATGCATAAGCTAGCTGTCTCGTTTCTCATTTTTCCTCGGAAAGTGACTTCATAGCATCACAAAACCCATCTTTATCGCTCAGGTAACAATGAAGTTTACTGACGCTAATTTAGCTTCTGACGACTTTTCGGGAGTGCCGAAGTTTGACAAATAACTGGTATTCACGTACTGTTCGCTATGCAATACATCGACTTAAAATGTGAAAAAATTCTTGCTTTCCACCAACCTCAATTGGCTCATTGTATACCCCAACGAAAAGAGAACATCAGAAGCGTAACCCTCCGCAAAACTTCTCTTTGAGAAATGTTTTGAAAAGGGTCGAAACGTTGCTACCAACGCCTTGCGTTTTTTTCGTTTCCCCAATAATCATGAGCTTGACGCCGAAGATTTTTCAGTGAGATCCGTCCCATCCATGGATATCGTGTGGTTTTTAGTGATATTTGTAATTTTCGTGAAGATAGGTACACAGTGTCTCGGCTGTTCAAGTTTGATAAATTAATGTTCACAGTTTTTTGATTAGTTCTGAAAGTACCTTTAGTTCTCTAGGGTGCGTCGGTTTGTCTAGTCATTGTATCATGCACAATATAAAATTTGGTCTGCCATAATCTTCCGATCTATTGGAGTAATTAGTATTTTGTCTTATGCTACCGTTTTTCAGCCTCGTTCTCCGTTTCACGCACTGCTAATGTGTCGGCAGCGACAGCCACGTCCACATCCATTTCACTCCCCTCCCGTAAAAGTGCAGAAGTCGTGGAAATGGCCGGGGAGGTTATTGAGCTAGTGATTGCTCCAGGTAAACAGGCCCGGTCGTCCAACGGTGACCCGATGGTCGTCAGTGACGAGGAGCCACCGTCGGTAGTTCGCATTCTACGATTACCAACCGAAGCGCTTCCAGTCGATTCCTCCAATCGACGGCGCAAAACGAAGCCTGAGGGACGTTCGCCCGAACCATGTTTTGTGTGTCAAGTCAGCACTACCGGACAGCGGTTGGGTATTCCCACTTGTTTGGAATGTGACCGAACATTTTTCCGCATGTTCGTTGTAAGTCATGGTGTTATTCATGTATATTGTTGTCACTATCATCTGCATCTCACGGACGTACTGTATTTTGTATTTTCGCATATAGCGGAGGAAGAAACCAAGATGTGTAGTCAATGCATCTTCCGGTACTGTATATTCCTCAACTGTTACGGTGCTAAACGTTAAACCTAAGGCATCGGTGTAGAATCAGTCAGTGTTCAAATCCGATTGTTTGTGAACATCATCATCATCGTACGGTAAATTACAGTGAAGTGAACTTCACTATCACTGCCCAACTCGCAATGTATACATGGTTAGTGGTGATGTTTAAGGTGGCCAGGAATTGAACCTATTTTGAGGGAGGGGGAAGAAGGTTAACCGCTATGGTTAACACACAGGGTGCACAATCGAACTATGCATAGATACCGTTTCGAGCGTTCCGGCCTGATAAGAAATGACAAGAACGTCCTTTCTGTCGGTTCGCAGTCATG
>UZAN01040380.1:15576-29676 GCA_900618425.1 Echinostoma caproni | reverse complement strand
AAAGCAATGCTACCGAATTATGTCCACCTATTGCACTCACAGGAACCACAAAATTCCGATGGAATAGTGACTCGAAGCCAACAGGTATCTTATTCCAACACAGTGAATGTCTTAAATAGTCGCAAAAATATTGCTACCGAATATGCCGTTATGCTATCTGGAGTACGCTAGCTGTTTTGTAAATCTATTTGAATAAATAGTGCGTTGAAGGCACATAATAGATTAGTTCCTTCTTTTGTCTATCACTGACCAACTTATTGACAATCACTTGACCTCAATACACTTCAGGGTTCAATAAGTAAAATGGTGTTTTTCGTCACCCCCGTTTTGTTCACAGCTTATACTGTATTGGTTTGCTCTTCCGTAACGTGACGAAAATAGTGTGACGTTGACATTATAGACGGTGGATTGAATCCCGGATCAGCACCATTATCTGGCAAACCCTAACACCAACCCGTCTTCAGGTCATCCGCTAATAGCGAGTGAAGTCACTTTACCAATTCACGCTCATACTCCTTGTACTCATCGGTTCGGCGTTTCTCTCCTACGAACTTTTGTCGCCACATTCAACTTCATGGTTACGCGGGCTCGGCTTTATTTCCTAGGATTCTCGTACACAGGTTACGCCACTGAACGCGCATTCGTGTGGCGTTACAGAATTTTTGTCATTGTGCTCGACGAACACACATATGGTGTATTATTTATATCATTAATCGAACCATTGCCCATGTTATAACCCGAGCAATACAACAATGGTCGATTTTGTTCGATTCTAGTCTGCGCAGTGCACAGTCGGGAATGTACACACACACACACACACACACACACACACACACACACGGTGGCAGCATCTAGGATATTGGAATACGATCGCTAGATATACTTCCACTCCCGGTACTCCTTAATTGTCTTTATAGTGAAGTTTCTCCTGGACGGAACACCTGATACCTATATAATATTTTAACGCATATCTGAATCCAGACTGTGGCGAAACAGTTCACGATACAATGGAGTTTACAAAGATAAAATGTTCCACGATATGCCCGCGGGCGAAATACCTCCAGGTTGCCCAGGTCAAAGCAGATAAATTTACGACTTGAACCGTCGGTTAGCCAAAACCTGACACTCAACGTAACGGGCCGTTGAGTTAACGCCGCAATCCATTGTCCAGTTCATCGAACGGTGGCAAACATCCACCGTGCTCAATTGAGCCGGTGACCACTACTACAACCGGGAAGGTGTGTGGATGGTTCGTACAACTCCTCCTGGCCCATTTTGGAACTAGCGTATATAGCCAACTCCCCTAGGTGATCTGCCCGTTGTTCAACAACCCAGATGTAAGCTTTCCGTCCTTCTCTTTGATGGGAAAACAAACGCTGCATGAAGGCAGTGAGCAAGACTTCCTCAGCAGAGGCTCTTAGAGACGCGTGGTCATATAAAAGCATTTTACGAGGTGCAAGAAAAGGATGACGAACCGCAACCTGAGATTCCCACCAGTGACCATACCGTCCTATCCCTACATTATACGAGTAGACGCTCGTATTTCTTTCGAACTCACCAGCGGCCACATACCTCAAGTGAGGAGGACTTATATATAATTGTTCAAGAGGACCTAAGCTGCTCGATTAGTTGCGCTAGGGNGCTAGGGCTTCGTCCATTGCTGTGAAGAATGTCGGCGAGTCTCTGGTTGGACTGATTCATGTTGGTTCCAGGCTAGTATCAGTTTACGTTCGACCGTACACACAGTACGCCATCCAAACGTGGAGACCATGGTTGCAAAGTGATCGTAAGATGCCGGAGCGTTCACAAAGGAGGTCAAGGGACTGAGGTTTTTCATCTGTGAGTAGAGATTACGATCATTGGGACTATATTCTGCTCGGTACCGCCGAATTCGTAGAGATTTGGCGTATCAAATACTGAAGAACCCATAACATCTGTGTCGTTCAACATTCAGCTTAGGGGAGTGTTTCAAGTTACTGATTCCATAGTGCCGACTGGAATGTCAGCGTCAATCTTTTGCAGCCAGTGTGAAATATTTGGAACAACCTTTCATCTCACGTCCTTTGTGCTCCAATCGTTGAATCTTTCAAGCGGAGACTTGATGAAACCCTGACACATCTCACATTCCTATGCAACTAAAAGTGCAAATTTGTTGTGAAGACGACATTTTGTGTTATCTCCTACCCGGAACTATACCTGAAATTTTAGCATTATTTTCCAAGAAACGATTCAATTGTGTGAATATCCCATGAAGACAAGCGAAGCACGGGCTTGCAATTAATTCCCATTATAAAACTTTTACGTTTGGAGGCAAAGTGTGAACTGAAAAACAGTTAACTACCTAATATGGCATGGATTCCGTGCGTGTGCGATTGTCCCACCCTCGAGTGTGATTTGTCTATTTCCCTTATATGGGATCGGTTACAATCTGCGATCTTATTCTCGCTTAGTTCTCACAGCAAACATGTTTTCATCGGACCCCTCAGACTGGCCATACAACAGGTACCCATACGACTGATTTCGCGGTATCCCTTTTGTTGGGCCGGAATTCAGTCGATATGATATATCCGTCTCTGTTTATTTGCTGTTTTATTATTCACAACTCAAGAACTACTTACGTGAAAACTGTCCACTGCACTACTGGTTCGGTAATTACTGACTGTATATAGCGTTTTCTAGCGTCGATTTGTCAGGAGTAATTACCAATCATCGTTTGTTCATATTGTCCATCGTCTAACACGGCCAATTTTCTGATGCTCAGCGTAATTCCCTCTGTGAAAAGGTGCTATCGTCAGATGGACTGTAGGATAAAAGGATTTATTTTCGAAATAATTCAACAACAAACTTGCAATGTCATTTAGAGTTATTGCGTCTTATACTATTCCCGCTGAGTCAAGGCATAGCCTGAAAACGAGTTCTCAAATTCAATCTAATGCAATCCATATAGTTGCTTGGTTGAAACCGCGGAATACCGAATGAACAAATGCAATGGATGAATTACACTGGGTTAGGAAATCGCAGTATAGTCACTGATAAGGAAATTATCCCACTTCACCTAACAGGGAAGTACTTCCCCATTGTTATCAGATTCAAATTTCTTCGTACCACCAGCTCAGTTCGTCCCTGATTGGACAATTTTTCCAAATTTTGAGATAAATGGCCGAACCAAGGAATGCATACAAAAACAGTTGATTTCGCTATCCAAACGCCTTCGAATACAATTAAACGCACAAACTCAATTGAACATCTATACTCCAGCTTCAGTCCGGTCTCGGGGATAGTATTTCTCTGACTGGGCTAATACCATTCAGGTCATTCGCATGAGTTGTGATTGTTGTTCTTTCTGTTTGGGTCCCTACAGTAACCGGTGTGGGAACTTCGGTTTTTCGGTTCTATTAAGACAACAGGGCCAGGTTTAGCAACGAGCATATTGTTTAGTTAATCAGTACGCACGTATTTTGAAATGATATCCCTCCAAAAGAGATATTCATCGCACAATACCATACACTTCTTACAGTGAACTAATCCAGACCATTCGACCACATTGTATCTAACCGAATGCCAAGCACCAGAAAGATGAGGAAACACGTCAAATAAGTTTATTACCGTTTATTTGTGCGTCTCAGAGAGGTTGACCGAGGACGATAGTGTAAGACGAAAATTAGAGCGAATAGTCAAAGATCTACCTAATGTTGCAGTAAAACAGTAGGGTAAAGTAAAAATACCGTGAGTTCAAAATGAAAATAATCACGACCAACGAAAGATGAAAAGACTTTTTGCACAGTAAATAACTAGTTTTCAAAATCTCGCGAAAAAAATAAACCATCGAAGGAATGAAATAGCAAAAGAAACTATCGATTTGGTCCTGAGTGATTCCAGTATTCGAATGTTTGCATCTCTGTGAGACGAGACAAAGTACGAGCAAAAGCGAACATGTCCTCAGCTCCCGAGAACAGAGAAGAATTTTGATCCGCATCCGTCTGAAGCATCAGAGGAAACGGAGACGGGAATGTAAAAAGAATCATTGAATTAGTCAGACTGTGGAGAAGTATTTGTAAAACTCAGCTTTGGCATCCGTTTCTTCCGAAATGGGATCAAGAACCGACATCATCATTACTCTCACTGTCAGGATAGACAGCGATACTAACGGAATAAGTAAGATAACGTAACTGAAAATTCAGAGAGCTGACAAGTATCACCGACGCATCTGACTGGGAGTCAACAGAAACGTATGGAAATTTCACTAACCAAAAAGTAAAGTTATCGAACACAGAGGTGTCACTATAAGTGGTAGGCAGCACTGCTGTCGTCCGGTTCAATACCACGCCTAACTTATCGGGGCCTTACGTGGTTCGCCACTCCAAGTCCCGGGGTTTGGGTTGCCGGTATCCACTACTGAACAGCAGGTCCTCGTGACCATGGGGTTCGCCCCGTCTGCTGTTCATCACACCTAGGTGTGTAATAATATGAGAACTGTATGTGCTGTGTTTAAATCTGTCACTCGTAGTGCTTCTATGACATTCCCTTCTTGAAAAACAACCGTATTCATCATGCTAAGATGTATGACAGTCAAATACTAAAATTTTGATGTGATAAAAAGTAAGCACAAATATCAAGCTTTTTATAACATGACATCGTGTGATAAATAACAGGTGGAGGTTTCATATTGGTCAAGAGGACATTTTTCATTCATAATAACCGGGTGGCAGACCAAATGAACCCTGAATGAGGCAGCCGTGTCATTGAACCGGATGACGGCGAGGCTCAATACAACCGATGTTTGGTGGCAGTGATGGGGTTAGAAGATCAGGCTCCAGGGCCTAGAGCAAGCCAGTAAAACGGGATTAAACAGCTTGACCACGAGGCATTGCTTTGCTACTACATTATCCGGACTATTCCGACTTTCATATGGTTAAACGTTTGGTAGTAGATACCTTCGCTGTTATCCAGTTTAATACTAAGCCTAAACTATCGGGGCCTTATACGATTTGCCACTCCCAGTCCTGAGGCTGCGGTTGAGTGTCGATGATAGAACAGCCGATATTCACGATTACGGTGTTTATCCGGACAACTGTTCATCACACATGAGTGTGTAATAAAATTTATTTTGATATGCACACACTGAACAACTTACCATGTCCAGCTGCAGATCATCAATTAGTTGGCGATGCTCTGCGACAAGTTCAGTCAGAGACCGATTGTTATGTGAGACCAAACGTGTAATGGGCCGGTCTGCAGCAATAACCAATCGCACGTGGTTGTCATATAGCACGTCAATCAAGTGTGTGAAGCGTTTCAAACTGGGCAAACGAAACGGTCCCAGTTCGGGGACATTGCGTAACAGCAGTGTATGAAATCGAGCGGCCAGACTTAAGTAGTCTGCTGCACCTAAGGGCTGTAATGAAGTAAGCAGTGTGAATAACTTAGGTGAAAATTAATCGTTTTAGGGGAGAAAATGTTTGTAATCAACCGGTATATTTGATATTCAAAGGGTATCTGATGCGATTTTGTCTACTAAAACATCCTAACTTTGTGCACATACCACATCTTTTCTCTCCATCATTTATTCAACAATAGCCTGTGACTACAAGAGACTCTGGCGTGGATCAGAAGTTACAATGGGGAGTGGAGGAACGTGGCTCACGCCCAGTAGATACCACCACTCTGCAATCAGATTGTAATGCGTCATATGTGCAATCCATATGCGGTCATAGTACAGTCAATCTCCTGCTGTGTCACATCCCTAGGATATTCGAAACGATTGGGGAATTCCAGAAACTGACAGCATGTTAGACAATAGTAGACGCTATTGAACAGTATAAAAAATCAATTGAGAGTTTTGCGATGAAATACACCGGACCGCCTGCTTAGAATTCTTTCAAAACCAAAGGAGAGAACAATGGAGAAAGACAACGGCGATTTCATCTATAAAATAAACTTCAAAGATTGCCCAAAACACCATATCGAGCGAATTGGAAGAAAACTAACAACATAGATCCGTGAACATTAATAGGCAGTCAGGGAGCATGATCCACTATCAAGAATAACTTCAATCCTAATTCGAATCAATGAAAATCATCGACGAAGCCCGGACAAAACACACCAGAGAATTTCTCGAGGCTTGCCACTCTTTAATCAACTCAGTAAATAGATACATCAATCTGCATCACGTATACACGCCAATGCAAATCAAGGATAAAATGAGGCAACAGAGGGTCACGTACAGTTTTTGTACAATGACCAGTTCAATAGACAAATTGACGGAGTAGCTATGGAGTCCCCACTAGGTCTCCTAGACAAACCGAAGAAAGAAAAGTTACGAGAGATAACGGACATTTCGACATATTGCAGATACCTCAACGATATTTTTATCGTTTGTGATTTTCACATCAGCTACACACAGCTTTTCGACGAATTCAACAAGTGTCATCCGGCTATTCAATTCACCTGTGAATAAGAGAAGAGCGAACAACTATCCTTCTTAGATGGGTTATTAAAAAAGCGAGACGATGGTACTATCCAAAGAAGCGTGTTCTGTAAAACAACATGGGTTGGACCGTACAGGCATCTTTGTAGCTTTGTCCCCCTGAAATACAAACACAACCTGGTCAGATGTTTGCCATAGGCGCGTGTGATTGCCAGTGTTGATACACCGCAATCCGAGATAAGTTTTATTTATGACGTAATTCGGTCGAATGGTGACCCGGAAGCTTTTATTGATAAACACATGTGCTTGAAGACCAACACGAGAAAAAAAACCCGACCGCTCCTCGCAAGAACGTTCTCCTTACCATGCCGTTGAAGGGCTGCGATGCCCTGGAACTTCAAAAAAGAACGTTTATTCAAAGTGATTTCTAGAACGCTCCCTGCAGCTCAATGGTATATTATCACTACTACTCGGCCTTTGATGTCCCAGCATATAAAGCATAAGTTGCCCCTTCAGTCCAAATCCTTCGTTTTATATCTTTTCACATGCACTAGTAGTGTGTGATACGTTGGACACAACCAGGCGATTACCAAAACTGATTGTTGAGCACTGTCCTGCGGCTCTCGACATAGGAACGGTTAGATGCATTCGCAGCTTGGTTCTTGTTCATCTCTTCGACGTTGAGAACAAGGTGGATGCACTCAAAATTATTCACACTATACCCCGGAGGTATTCTGAGGGAATAAGAAGGCGCCTTTTAACCACGGCCGAGGCGATTGCAATTCACACTTTCAATTTAGAGTTATGCAAGCAAAAAAGCCGGTCCAGATACTGTCGTTGCCCTGGCCTGGACAGCGGGTTGATTGTCCATAAAACAGAGCATCAACCCTCCACCCCAACCGCCTCCCCCCATCCAGTATCATCAACCACAATCTTAATAACTAATTATTTTATTTTTATCTCCAGTGTCCCCTCCAGATTACATCATGACATATAGTTTTTACTGTATCTTACGTAACTTCATCCTGCTCTCTAGTCTTAGCTCATAGCCTTGCTTTTAATCTGCCCATCTCGTTTTCTCACATTTTCCATTTGAACTTTGTCCTCTCATCCCCTCCACGACTAAAGCATTGACTATCACAGGCTTTGTCATATTCGTTCGCTCTGTTTGCTCGCCTCTGTCTTCGATAACAAATGAACTTCGGTAGACCAATCGGATATCTGTACTAGGATCACCTTATATATGTTAACGCCTGATGCGATATATCGAAAAGAAATTTCTTCGCGAACACCGTTTTCTACATTGTCTGTGGGAATATTTTCGGATATTAACATATGACTGCATTTTATATAGCAGCGGTGGAGTTTCAGAGAGAATCGACCACAATTAGAGCCTGATGCTGGGATCCCATGTTGAAGTCTCTTATGTCGACATGAGCGTGGTGATCGATTTATCGATCTATTGTGTCGGGCTTCACTTTCTCACTTGACCAACTGTGGTAAAGTACTGCCAGGTCCCTTTATTCCCGTCTTAAAGTCAATCGATTAACGGTCAACGGCATATCGTTCCTGGGGATGGGGAATCAAGAGTTAGGTCCCACACCACCGAAACCTTAAGTCTCGAGCAGAAGTTCACCTCAAAAGTATTGCGCTTGCTTATGGAGAAGTCAGTTGATTCCGACCGGGTGAATGTTGTGACACACAGATTCAAAAGGTAATAAGCAACTATCGAAACATCAATTAATTCGTAGGATTCCAAGTAGAGTAGGATTAGTGAAGTCGTCCAAAGCTACAACTATTTTCCTAGGAGTTGAAAAGAAATACACACAGTGAAGGCGATGGGAAGTAAAAGGTTGTAGTATAACCCAAGTCGGGCTGTCAGCAGTGTCTGCACGAGTGTAGCGCACTTCTGGAATGCAGCACTAGAAGACGTTCTCCGTGGAGCAGTCAAGTCGGGAAACTTGAAGCCTTTCCCCATGTCGAGGAAAAACAGCTAGTGTCTGTCTTTGGTAGGTATGAATGTGTTGGAATATGTTCTGGTGAAGAGTGAAGATTCGACCAGAGAAAACTACCATACTTTTCTATTTTTCGGTAAAACTGGGACAGGATTAAGGAAGTCAGAACTATGAAAGATCATTAAAAGGGAATATTTTACCTTTTCCGTACCGTAACTAAACAAATTCTGTTCAGCTTATCATACACCATGATCGAACCTGACTGATTTTCTCGGCGTAAAAGAATAGCACCTATGACAATGAGAATAGCGATTTGTAGAGGAAATCTCATGTTACGCGCAAGTTAGCGGGGACACAATAAACATTGCACGGTGGATAACACAGCGTGACTTACTGAATCACATAATTCCTCAAAAGAGCATAAAGCTACTCGGTTTCCGGTATGACTAAGAATCACTGAACGACCATACGTGCTCACTGTAGCAGGGACCGGAGAACCAACTGAATGGAGACATGAAGAACAGATTCTTAAGCGCGAAAGAGTTTAAGGTAAAATTGCATGCATCAATATCACAAGAGCAAAACAGCCCTAATTCAACAGCAAATGTATCATCCAAGAAGATTAGCTGCTCACAGCAAAAGGAAATGATATGCAAATAGCACCTTCTGCTGAGAATAAACGGTAGCAACGTTTAAAAAATATTTATCCTGTTAGGGTTGTGTTATGCACATACAGTCAATTGCGTGACGAAAACTGGTGAATTAAAAAAGAATGTCTGCGTTGTTGCAGCCCAGCTTCGAGTCATTTATTAGTTCGTAGTGCTTTCTTCCACCTCAGCGAGTGACGTAACTTAAATACTCCATACAATCTCTTCGTTACTGCGAACACCGTAAAATTATTTTTGGAGGATTTCGTGATCAACGACGAAGAGAGGATGAAAATGACACTGATGTTGGGATTTCCAGCAACAGTCTTAGAGACGCGACCACCTTTGAACGGAAACGGGAAGGGAGCCATGAATTTCATAATCGCCAACAAATTAATCACGACTTTCAGAGGCCGGATATTGCGACGAGGCGTACTGGGCACACTGGACTTGTAGACTGCATCTCAAGGGCAATGGATCCGAATGACGGGACACAGTCAGTTACTTACAATTTTTTGTTTGAACTGTTCCACTTTCTTCCCATTTTGCTCTGGATTCCAACCCACCTGCCAAATGTTATGGTTATTAATATTATTGTTGTGGTGTTGGCGCTAAGCTTGTCTACAAGCCGGTGTAAATATATACGGACAGGACACCAAACTTTAATGAATTGTTCTACGTCTTTTTGGATCAGCATTCGGCTAACTAAGAGCTCCGATTGTGTACCACTCAGAAAATCACTTGTTTTTGCTTGTGCAACTTGGAGGTACCGCGAAACGGAACAAATCATAGAACGAGTGCCTTGTTGTAGTGAAGTGTGATACAGTCTAAACCGACACAAGTAAATCATAATATAGTGATAACGAATGATTCCAAAACAACAACCAAATCGAAACGCCAGTTCCTTACTTGATCATGTCGACACACAATTGAGGCACTTGTGCTAGTTCCAGACTGAAGGCGAGCGACGTTTGCCATGGTTGATTGTGGGTGGAAAAGAAACAGAATTGTTCAAACTAAGACCTGCCATGAGGGTATGAAAAGTCTGAACAGGAGATTCGGTTGCGTTAGACTCCCTGGATGGGGACCTCGGGATCATTGTAATCAATGGTTAGAGACATTGAGTGATATGGATGGGTGTCGCAAACATTTATCTCCTTTTCTCCTCGACTCTACCTTCATCCTTCCTATCTTTCTAATACTACTTCATTCAAATGGGCTGCAAAATGACAGCGACCAAAACCACCAAACGAAGGTGTAATGGTTGTACGACATGAAAACTGAATCGTATCCTGGACAAGTGGGTTTCTACTGTTGGTATTCTTGTTAAGTTAAAGCTAATCCGCAAAATAGTTTTACAAAAATGAACCTTCCATGTGCACCTAAATAACGCAAAATACAGGTAATAAAGCGATTAAAGTATCCAACAAATCGGGATTGCACTCATTCGATCCTCCGGAGCATTCTGGCTCAAAATCAAATCCGTTTCAGTTTGTACAGCCATTGACCATGCACTTTCGTGCGCCGGTTTTGGTTGTTGTCTTTCACTTGCTTATTGGATTAACAGCAGGAGAAGGATGGGAAGGTTGAAGGTTGAATCAAAGAAAAAATTGAGAATCTCAGCGAACTAATGTTTTAAAGAAATTAAGAAGATGCACGAACGCCACCGTTTACGACACTCAGCCATATCATTCAGTGTCTCTAACCGGTTACGATCATCCCGAGGTCCATGCCGGGGAGCGTAATGCGACCTATGTGACCCAGACTCCATTGGGCGACCGCGGTTACCTAAAACTCTGCGCCTGACCTCAGCATTGCTCGTCCGGCTGCGTAGACAGTGGTGCTCAAATACCTACAGTCTATCTTTATTCTGTTTTCTTAATGGCCAAGTCTCTGCACGATATAGTGGAACTGGACGAACTGACGCATAATGCACCCAACCTTCACAGACAACAGGATGTTGCGACGGCACCACAGATGTCTCTAACCGAACCTTGCTCTTTTAGATATGCACGGACCGATGAGCAAGATTGCGTTGATGGTGGACAAGTCTTTCAGGTGGCTGTAATTAGCCGGTTAAGGTTTGAGGCCCAAATGCTCATGAAAAGGCACCCAACTTTCATGTTAGACACATTTGCGATTCTCATGTTCATCCTATTGGGGCCAAAAATAGCTTTTAAGTCCGCAACCGGGAAGCCTTATGCGTTCTATGTGACCGAACCCAATGGTATAGGTAAATATATTCCCACGTCCGTTCTAATTTTGATAACCTCAGTCTCTTTCCAACTACTACCTATGCTGACGAGCAATGCACGTCGAATGATAAGCTGCAGCACCTCACAATGATGCCCTAAGCTTATGATGAGCCGGCATTTGATAGTAGCTCCATTATTAACATTTGGAAGAATAACTTGGTGAACAGTGAAAAAGAGGGTGAGAAAATCTATTGTTCGTGCTTTGATTGGTTGTCACAATTTCCCGTTGCTTCGTTTATTAGCTGTCGATGTTTGATCCATAGTGATAGTGATCAAGGAAAGTTCGTTTCGAGGAGAGAACGAAGGGGGGGGTTCGGCTTTCGGTACGCACAGCGACGTAAACAATGGTCTGTGCATAAATGAAGACGACAATTGATTTGCGCTCGGTGAAACAGAGTAGCGAACATAGTGCTTCCGCCTCTGTTTTATGCATCTATAGACTTGAGTTCACGACAGCAACAGATACAGCCGTCGATAAATCGTTTAATATCTCAGGAATAGATGCATTTGGCAAATGCAGGAACGAGTAATCCAGGTTTACCGTCCGAAAGATTAGTGCTTAGGGCAGTTTAGCGGCAAATATCTTGACAGTTCCAACAAGAACAGCCACGTCATGTCGATGTTGAACGATAAAACGTGGGAATGTGGTTGAGTATGGAGAATATAATGTGATTCACTTGTGATCTAATATGTGCATTTGCCTGACAGTGCATACCAGAGGATTTTCGGATATTCGGCTTAGTCGTCTAATCACTATGCAAAACGCATGAAATCTCAGTGCGATCAAGTGAGTAAGGTACCTGGGATGAACTAATGCAGTCTATTTTTGTCTGTGCAATGGAGATTTCCTGATGACAAAAGAATACGATTTTTCAAATAGGTACCCGATATGTTAGGTAATCGCAAACATCGTGAGACACTTCATTGTTAAGTTTATCTACTTCCTCCCAATTGGATGTACAGTTGTGCAAAATCTTCAGGAAAGGAGAAGCACTCAATCAAAGGATCGTCCTGAGATACACAGAAACGGAAAAGGTAGGGTGGTGTTGGTAGTGAGGTTTGAACACATGACTTCTAGAGCGATGTGATGGTTACCAACACCGCAACTCATCAAACGCGAGACCTTAGAGAATCCGAACCACATTCTTCCACTCAAACGTCTGACGTACAATACAATGGGTTCTGAATTCAACACGGGACCGTGAAAGAAGTGCTCGTGTGAGACCTGTAACGTGAGCGAATCATGAAAGTTTTGATTTTATCCGATTTTTTCGAACCCTGCACTCTGCCTTGTGAACTCAATGGGATAAAACGAACATGGACGAAGCAGTCACATTCTGCGTGCACATACGTTGGTAAACGACAAGAAAGGACTTACCATGCCCATCTGCCGCAGCAAGGGCATTAAACAAATCTTCCAACCGCTTATCAGCATCCGGAGTGTTTTCGTAGCTGTGAATCAGAGAAGATGCTGGATGTGAATAAAGAACAAAGATGTACCGATAGACAATGAAACCGCAATCATTGGCTCTAACAGCTCGGAGTGAGGAGCGTAGGCAATACAAAGTAATGGTTAAGTTGTCCAGAAAACGGTAGTGGACAGAAAATGTTTCGCCTTTGCAAGTGATTGACGAACGTAGCAGTAGTCAGAGCTTTATCATGTTTGCTGTCCCAACCTCAGGTTTTATACAGCAAGTTGCTTTCTCTCGCCATGGAAAAATGTTAACTTGGTTTATCAATAAATTGCTGTTTACTGACTCACAAATCGCTGTAGTTAAAAATGGCGGTTGGAATGGCAACATTGATTCTATACACCTTTTACTCTGTTCCAATTCCCACATATACTACCTTTGTCGGAACACAAGCTTCCCCGTAATATAAACAAATCTTGCAAGCACTTCCTCGCATACTTTCCTCACAACTAAATCCTTTGAAGGTGCGCGCCGGCCGAATTCGCTGCGCTGCACTTTAAACAATAGGAGTTATTAATTATCTTCATTAATATGTCATGCTTTCATACCGTTCATATGATATGGAACATCCAGATATCAGAGACTGGGTATTGTATTTGACCAGTGAATAACTAAAGCCGAATATGAACCGAAAAGACAAAACAGCTGCTCTCAACTACACGCATCGGTTCAGTATCAGCGTATACAATCATTAACCATCCACTTTTGAACAGCGGATGAAGGTGCAGAGAGAAGGTTGGAATACTGGAAGCAGTTGACAAAAAGAAACATGATAGAATACAATTTACAGGGAAGTCATCAAGGCGAAATCTAGTGCTGGCCACACTCGATCATATGACTCAGTTTCTCGATACATTGGTTAACCTGATGTCGAAATCCCCATCCAGGAAACCGGACGCGGCCTATATGAACAAGTCCCATAGTCTGAGTTTCTATATCCGCATTACAGGTCTTACTTGGGCCACCCTTAACGTTGTTCATCCCCTACCAGCCTCAACTAACATAGTGCACCGTAGTACTGTATTTAGTGGCATGTGTAACGTATATACCAACCAACGTAATCTACGGAGGTCGATCACTTTCCCCAGTGGTACATGGCGATCATATGAAACTCTGCGTCTAGCCTCAGAATTGCTCGTTCGGCTGCACCACCAGAATCGTGCAATGTGGCGCAGACGACGGTGTTCGAACACCGGTAAGCTATCTTTGCTTTCGTAATGGTTAAGACTTCGTAACGTGTACACGACAAAGGACCCAATTGCGAAACGTTGTAGGTCTATTGCTTACAACTCCACTGGTTTGAAATTGATGGAAAGGTCAGTTCTGCATCGCCTTCGATAATCT
>UZAN01040379.1:46823-64743 GCA_900618425.1 Echinostoma caproni | reverse complement strand
ATAGGACGGGAGTAGACTGTGGGTCTCATGAGAATCGGTGCATGATCACTAGTGGAAATAGATGCGGTGAGTTTTAGAGCAAAATGTTCCGGGTGATTAGTAATGACCTTGTCTAAAAACGAATCACCTCTTGTGGGGGACAAGCAAATATCATTCAAGCCAAAAGAAGTTATGGGATAGTTAGATGCATGATTAAAGTCACCAACAATGATGTGCAGACTATCGTCTATGAGGGGAACGAGAGACGGAATAAATGCATCTAAGAAGGATGAAATGTGAGACTGGGTACAAAAGGGGGCCATGTGTAAGTTGGTAATGATTGTACTTCTGTTTCGCGGAAACATTGAATAGCTAAGCAGTCGATGCCATCGGCGGAATACCCAACAAGAATTTCAGACTTGCCACTCCAGGTTAAGTTAATGTACGTGATCACTCCACCTCCTGTTTTCTTCTTACAGCGCTTTCTGTCTTTACGGAATCATTTAAAACCATTGATTCCAATAATTGACTCCTCGACATTATGGTCAAACCAGGATTGTTGACTACAAATAACACAAGTGTTACGGTGGATGAGTGAATCAAAGGTGCACGTTAGATCCATCATCTTTGTGAAGAGCGACCGGATGTTCGTGCTGACCAATGAGGGCACATTCATTTTCGATGGTGTGCGGCTAAGCGCTACATACCGGCCACCGCGCTTGCATTTCTTCATTTTAGTAGGAATCCGAAGAAACTCAAAACAAACTACACGAAAGTCTTTGGTTATCGGAATGTTTGAAAAAGTTATTCTGCTGGCGAGGTTGGCTTCTGATTTTGTTGTTGAACATAACCCACAATAAAATTGCATTTGAATGCTTCAGTGGCCTTTAATTCTGTAATGTATTCATTGTTCATTTATTATTCTGGCGTTGAGAATAATTGATTAAACTAAATGCAATATCCTTATCGACCGAAGTGATTCATCGTTCATCGTGATGTTCTCGTCAACTAGTCACCCGTGTGATCCCCGAATGGATTATTCACCGAGTTCAGTCGGCAATCTAGACGGGGATCTCAACCAGCGAATACGGATCTTTCGATCAACCATAACCTGCGTTGCTTTTTCAACGGTGTTTTCTGCGATTCCCTGTCCTTTTTTTTACCATGTTTATGTTGCACCTATTCAATGCATAGTGGCTGCACAAAATGGCGCATGGTTTACAGCCATGCTCAAAGTCCAGGGGAAACAGTTGGATGAATTGACTGACTAATGTTACTTTTATAATTATGCTACCAGATTTTTCGAGTCTCCCGGACAAAGTACTCTGTATTAGGTCAGTGGTAGTTTGTTTAAAAGTTATACTTTGATGAAACTTTCAGCCAGAACGTGGATCAAAGCTAAAATGTAATTAGTTGCTATGTTTGTCATTTGAATTTGGGCTGTTCGCTACGTGGTATGATAACCTCATACAACCTGTTGACCATCAATTCAATGCAGTCTGTTTGGACTCTTTGGAATGTGGTGCGCCATTCCTTATTCATTTCATCCGTTTGGCACCAATCTATAATTGTTTGGTACCTCGGGGAAGGTGATTAGTGGAACCACTTGAAGTTGAAATGCTTTAATCGGAAAAAGAACGCAGTGTTTAGGTTCAGCTTAATTCCACTAGTTCGCACATTATCGGTGATTTCGATTCAGTGAAACCCATCTGTTTTATCCAGATCTCCCTAGAGCAATAAACTTCCCCTTCCTGTCGCATGCCTGATATTCACTCCTGGCCCCTGTAATCGTTCACAATAAAGTAAAACTGGGGATTTCGGACTAGATAGCTGCAATATTCACCAACTATTGCTACCATATCATTCTCTCTGGTTCCCATCCACCTCATGTTTATCGCTTGTTCTCGCTCTCTTTTCCCCCTGACCCCGATTGGCGGGAATTTTACGACATTATTGGGATTCCCGCGTCCCTTGTAAGTTTTATTTGGATCTGTTTTGGGAGATAAAGACGGTAGTGGTGTCTCGCCGGGTTCTCTCAGCTTTTCTTTCCCGGTAGTCGCGTGGCTATGCGATTGCCAACAGACGGAAGCAACAAGGGTTCAAGGGAGAGGGGGCGGGGCGAATGTGACAATACCTAGACAATGTATTCACTTGCCGATTCACCTAGTCTGTGTTGAAATAAGTGGGAGGGATACACTACTAGACGATGGTCCTTTCACTCAAAAGTTAATGCAAATATACAGTACATCAATTGTGTGAAAGCTTTCATCCAACAATCGGACTCGAGTTCTGCAGCCATTAAAACCAAGCGTTAACCTTTGTCCACTGTCGGATTCTGAATTTGAACTCCGGACCATGTCTCACTTGGAAGTCGCATATAACACCACTAGGTCAATCAGCTAGCACCGTAAATGATCAAGATTACCGATTCAATTTCGTTCCGATTCAACCAGTTGTCCGTGGGGGAGGGATCAATCAAGAGCACCGGGTCGTTGTTTTGTTGCTCGTCTGATTCGAGTCGAGGTGATAGAAAGGTGTCACGATTTGGTGCATATAGCCTATTTTTTCGTGATACAGAACCACATTGTATTGACGATTAAATGCATATGGCAATGGGACACTGTGAAGTTGTGAACAATTAAGAATGCAAGAGAACTAATTTACTCTTAAGCATAGTCATTCGCCTTGAGTATGTAGGGTTATGGAGCTAAATCACCGGATAGTTTCATTGGCCTGTCTCAGATACGCATGTACATAAACCTGAAATTGTTGAGTGACAGAGGAAGGTTATTGGCAATTTCTCATCCATTCAAATTTCCCGTAGTTGCTATCAAATATCTTCATCTTGTTAACTGTTAATTGTGCATTTGTGAGAGCTTGATGAATAATGTAGATTTTTGAAACACATGCTTAATCCTCTGTAGTTTGTAAATTGTTCAAACATTGAAACAATTAAAACTACTTATCATGCACAGATCATTCGTGAAAAGTCAATCATAAATACAGACCGACTGAAGATCTTTCACATTCAGATTGTGGTGGTTGAATCACAAGTTTAAATAATGTTTCATGGGTGTACATCTTTTCTGGGAAAAAAGTAAACGAAACGGGTGTGAACATGCAACGCTTTCGCTGGGACACATGAAGACATGTTCCAGGTGTGTTAGCGGTCAGGTGGACGGTGGGTAGCCTTATAATGTCCCTTCGGGGTTTAATGGGATTGTGGATAAATAAAATTCTACCATGTACTGTTATCTATCTATCTATCTATCTATCTATCTATCTATCTATCTATCTATCTATCTATCTATCTATCTATCTATCTATCTATCTATCTATCTGTCTATCTATCTTTCTAGTGATATATCCATCCACTATCTATCTATCTATCTATCTATCTATCTATCTATCTATCTATCTATCTATCTATCTAGCAGACTCACTACAGATAATAATCGAACTCATGCAACATGACTCTCATTTTGGAGATACATTTCAGTGTTTATCGATGACCATGGGTGTGGAGTAGTCATTCCTAACTTTATTTCCCACTGCAATGCTCTTGGTTTTCTTGTATCACCCGTTTCAACGCGACGTTGATTGTCGCGATAAAATCTGCAGCATTTAGGAAAATCCTGCTCAGATTTGAAAAATATGTTATGCAAAGCAGCACAAAAGTTCATTCTTTCTACTGAATATATTTAATGTCATGATGGTGTTTATTCTGATCAATACATCTATTCTCATTAGCTTATCTTTTTTCTTTTTCGGTGCACGGTAAACAAGCCAATTAGTGCCAGTCTGTATAGCACGAAATTTGGGGTTGTGATAAAACAGGTTTAGCTTAACTGTTACTCTCTTCGAATGCATTCGCAAAAGTCATTCTCTTCCGAGATAAAGCCTAATATTCTATCTCGGTTTAGGTTGGTTTTTGAAAACATTTGTACCTCATTATGCATTATTTTTTTCACATTCATGCGGTTTCTGGATGAACCAATTCTAATGAATTCATTTAACTATACTGCCCCACAGCTGGAATTTGAATGAATTCAAAAACGTTTCCATGTCTTGAAAACAGGGATGACTTAGCTATCTCGACAGTCAGTTACCAGGGTGTGGCATGTACTATAAAAGAACTGGCAAAAGCGTTGATAGTCAGCTTGATGGAATCCATAGGAAAACGGCTGCCTCCGGTGCTCCAAAATAAGGAATGACAAATAGAACATTGAAAAATGAAAGTTCAATATCGGTAGCTTACTCAGGAGACATTTTTCATAGATAAATTCTAATAATATTTTTACTGATGTTTTCTTATTTTACAACTGATGCACCAGCAGTCGTCTATAAAATCGAGAAAGCGGACATTTTGATGACAGCCTACTAATAAAGGTGGAAACATATTAGTATGAATATAGTATAGATAGTATAGATAGATATCTTGCGTCTGACGTGGGGCAAAGTCATATTCAATCCCGTGAATAAGACTCGAAACAATACGTGTTGGGTCGAACTAACGTGATGAAGGCCGGGATGTTGTAATAGTTTAATCAATGCCTGTGGCACCACCTGATTCGAATTGGTTCAAGCTTTTCGCATTTTCATTCTGTTAGTTTCGTTTGGTCATGTGGGTAAAAAACGAATAAAGCCTACATAATGAACCAAACGCTTTTGGAAAGATGATTGCACTTGGATGCACATGTGGCATTGATCAAAACATAGCCTGCTTGACACAGTGGTAACGCACACGTCTTCCATACGATGGGTTTGGACTTCAAATCCCGGACGGGACGGTGGATATGCAATACTGATGAGCTCTAATAAAAACGAAACCCGAGTCTAGTGCTTCCGAGCGTATGGTTAAATCGATGAACTGAGGATTATGTGTGAAGGTGAAGTTCGAAGGATTGTCAATCAAATCAATCAAACATAAACTCTGTTCTTCTACTCTATTCAGGTTTATTCAAGTGTCATCCATCTTGAATGTTAATGATTCTCTACTCCGACAGCAACGATAAAGCTCAAGGGTTACGTTTTAGCATCTAAACACAACATGGGACACAATGCTGTCACCGCAGTGGAAAAACATCTCACCCCGGGTCAGGTTATCTGTGTAGGGATAATCAAACGCCTCACTCTTAACGAAATTGATTAAATATTTTTAATGGGATTAAATTGACTGGTGATGTGAAAGAGCTGTCATACACACTAGTTATTTCCATACCATACAGTCTTATCGGTGAGTCCAAACCGCTCGTTTTTATTTCCTGTGTTTCTCCATCTGAGTTTTATGCACGNGTACCACGATTAGCGAAGATTCATCCACGTTGAATGCCACGTGTTATTGCTTTTCAGCCTTGGTTTTGACACTACACTGGTTGTTGTTTTTATCATAGTTCCTGTTTATGACTAAAGGACCGAAATCAGGAAATTGATTTGTTTTATCCGAAGGGTGGACGAATGAATTTAGATTCCATGAAACCCAGACATTTTGACCTCAGTGTCTGTTTAAACCGTGCGACCCGTCGATCTTAAACGTGCTCCCCGCACGTACAGCCTTTGGTTCAAGCATCTTCAGTTAGCCTCGTGTGAACCGGGTCAAACAGATAAAAATAAACTGTTTTGCATCATCATCGGATAGCTTACGTTCTTTCATCCGTAGTCAGACACGCGTATGTTGCCTTTTGTCCGCCTGTTCCCGTTTTGTTTTTGTCAGATCCGATCCAATCTCCCCCTCAATAAAATTTTATTCATCCACCTTTCATTTTTGAAACCAAAGCAATAACCACCACCAATGGACCATATCCGTTTGAAGGTTGTTGATATTCCGCTCCAAGGACGATGAAGCGGCGTCTTCGGCAGTATAAAACTACCATGAATTCACGTGTCCCCCCACCCCCGGCTAGACATGCGTTTTCAAATCACTGGATCCAGTCAAACTGGGTTTATCACTTCGTATCCTGTTTTGATAACGCCACTCATTCTTTTCTGTGCATAGGAAGGCACAGAAATGCTGTTCATTTTAAGTGTACAGTGTTTAGCGTAAAGGATAGAACGAATTTCGGATTGCCGTGTTTAACAACCAACCGCTCCAATGATTGTCAGCAGTTAGCTCAGATAAAGTCCTTTCTTGTTGCGTATATGATTGCTTTAGGTATGGACCGTGTTTCTCATCTGTGGAATTTACCGTGTATATCAACTACCATCATCGAAGGACGGATCCAAATTTCAGTAAACCCACAAAAGCCTACAACAGGTTAATCGAAATTAACATAACAGAAGTCACAATATCTGAAGCGTCTGGAACTGCCAAATCGTAATGTGGAGCTCTTTTCAAGTTATTCCGTTATATTATTTGATATTAGTTATTGTAAATAGTTATTCCGCTCTATCACCTATCAAAGAAACAAAACAGTACCCCAGATTTAGATGGATAATTTGCCTAGAAATGACTCAACCGTCGTCGATCGGGTAAAATGTTCAAATAAAGATAATATGAAAGTCACTACCTTTTACGCTGTGCACTGTACATAATAGTTAACTGACGCTTCTTTATCTTATTTTATCAATGAACAAAGTATCAAATTTTTCCATCAGTATCATCCTCCACTCTTTCGCATGTCTTCTCATACGTTTCTCACCCTTTGCTGATATCCAGTTCATTGGACGCTTCTTTCTCGTGCCCGTCGTAAATCTGGCTCATTATTTCGTGCTAGCCGCTTATTTAATCCATGACACCTACATTTGTGCAAATTCAAGATCCTACTCAAACTACACGTGCGGTATGGTCTTGTCTTACCCTTACACTCTCTGAGCGATAGCCAAAAGATATGAAGTATGTCCCTCGCTCATGAGTCAATAATGGTCATTTCATTGTCCATTTGCTATCGTTACTATTTTGATCGCTACTCGTCCGAGGTAACTTTATCTATACTCATCCCTTCCACATTTATCCGCCAGTTCATCATTCACTTCACTAGTCATTCTCGCCAGTTCTCTGTAATAGCTGGTACCACGTGAGCAAATTTATATAACTTCTTTCTTCCAGTAAAATGAGCTGTCAAGTATCTCCCAATCAATCCTCATTAAATGCCCAGTCACAACGTCAGATTTTCCGGGAATGTTTCCCCATTAAAACCTTCATGATCCACTCTATCTTTTTATCTTGGAGTTTTAGCTTTTTCATTTTCCACTTGTAAACAATTTATAAAACCAACCTTTTGACAGTATGCAAGTCAATATAATCTGACGTTGAGCTCTTTTGTAAATAATCTTATAAGGTCCAACTTAGATTGGATCAAACGCCGGTGTGTACTCTTTCTATGTATTTCTAAATCGTCAACAGCTGGTTTTACTCCCCGGACATTTTCATTATGCAAACTTGCTCTGTTGTTTTACTCATGCTTACGTAGCACGTTCTCGTGAAGGTAGGTACATCTTTTCTTCACCGATGCATCCCATCTTGAGGGAGCTATGTGTAATTCGCCTTTACAAGTTCGAAGATTTAGGGGACCGAGTATTTGGAAGTGAGCAGCAGGTTTTTGGTTAACTATGTGATCTATTACATGATTCTATATAATAAAAACAGTAATGTGATGCATCGTAAGGGGCTGTTCGATCTAACTAGCCNNNNTATCAATCATCGTCTTTCGTTCATAGCAGAATAATATCTTTGGGAATCATTCGTACATCAAGAATACTAAGATGCGCGCATATCGGCAGCGTAGAACCCGGTAGATAACAACTGTCTTGGTATGGTTCACGTTAACGTATAAAAATATTGTTTACAACCATTTTTTATCAATAAATTCCTGCGAAGTGTGGTGCGCGTTTCAAGCGCCAACCCAGTAAGCTATTCTTTTGAACATTATTCATGACACATGAGTTTTAGATGATCTCTCGTAGATACAAGTGTTATCTTCAGCTCAGTCGGATGCACTATTGGCATCATAGAGGTGCTGTATCTGACGCAAACAATAGAACTGTCTATTCTTCATCTTACTCAGCAATTTTGCTGCATCGTGTGTGGACACCGCACACAATGTATACTGTTAAGTTGATGGGTTTTGGCCGCCGTTGCAGAGGTACGGCGAAGTTACCACATTAATTCGATCAAACTAGGAACTGAATGAAATGCTCCGGTCCTACCAACTCCGCTGGCCTCCAAATACCCGCTCTCGAGCACGTTTTTGTTGGGGAATCGAGAGGGCCGGTGCCCGAGTTCGACAAAAGCTTTGATAAATGGAATCCAACTTGTTTCAACTCATCCATCGGTAGGGATGTTCGAAAAAGAGGTTAAGGTTTGAGCAGCGACATCGTGTTTCTACAGGATCTGCTTTGTTACCGACACCTACCATTTCTTTTCAGAATACATTCCACTTCCTCATCTTTTCTGAACAGCGGTTATTCTGATCACAATAACAATGTTTTCACGATTATTCAAAAGATATTAGAAGCGTAACATAAAAGCAGCTATAGTTTAAACAAAAGACTTAATTCCTTCAGGTGTGTTTGTTGGTGCCAAGGTTGATAAGGAGAATGATTCATATGCTGTTTCTGAGACCGAGGGTAAGCCTATTCCTTTCATTTCAATTTTTACCCTATTGACCTATGTTTTAAATTCTCCTGGCGAATCCACAGAAGACTGGCGGATTTACTCCGCAATGGTGCTCTCAGCATCAATCACCCTTCGCAGTCAGCAGTATCTTTTCAGCCTTTCCACAACCAAGTGCAAACTGCAAAGTAGAACAATAATGTCTACCCAAAACATTATTGAGCCTGTCGCCTTCCCTCAAACGTGCTTATCGCTCTGCTTTCCAAACACTCAGAGCTACGGGTGATAGTTGAATGTCATTTGAGGACCAAGACGTGGGTATCATTCTCAGCCACGGTTAGCAATTATCATGTTATTAACATGGGGCACAAATTCTGGAACAGACAGATAGTTGAAATAGTTTTTCTTGCGTTTCCTTTTTGTAATTCAGAGTGATTATTAGGCTCTAAATTTACTACAAAATTTGATGTTTGAATGAGAACAGTCAAATAAAGAAATCCAGACACGTTGATATTGTTATCTACGAAATACCTGCTATACAGCTTTTTTCTCTGTACTGAGTTTTCCTTTCCTCCCATCTGACCGATGGTAAATGAATCAGGCACACCTGTGAGGGCACAACTACATCCGAGCTCGGTTAAGAAGTCACCGATCGGTTAACATACTTCAAAGCGGAACACGTGAGAACCTATTGACCTGTCTACCTTGCAAGGGCTTTCCAAGTTAAATTGAGGACAAAAAAGCTAATGTTAAGCGTAGATTCATTTTATGTCTGCCACTTAAAACTGAGAAAAAGGATTTTTGTCTGTCATTATTAAACCAACTTATTGATTTCATTTCTCACCATCGATTCACACAAATGCTCCCTTTGGTATTGGTCTCCCTTTTCTTTACAATCGCTACTTTGGTAACAGAATGAACAACGAGACCGTTGCAAGTTATGGATAATGGTAAATGATCGGGTCCCTAAAAATCTAATCACACAAACGTATATTCTGGTTCAAACACTTCATGGTCTGTTGTTGGTTCATTTCACATTTTTCTCTACTGATCCAGCAATTGCACAATCAATCTTCAGGAAGGAAAGACCGCCAAAAATATGAAAAGAAAAAAGATATAAATTGCTTGACCCTTGTGGACCTCTTGATTTCTGACCAACTTGGTTACCCAGCGTAAAAACTAAAGCATCATTGAAATCACTCAAGAAAAGATTGGTTGTGCGTTGTCCTGATTCCCTTCCGCTCTTCTTTATATACTACGAAAAGTTACAGCTGTTAAGTCTGATATTTGACGCTTAACCGATCAGATCTGATTCACCAACTGTCCCAAGTGCCAACTTAACGTTTAAAATCGTATTTATTCAGAGATTACAAACAATCGCACAAAATCGAAAACAAAAGTAACTTTTCCCGCCAGAGTTTGATCGCATAAACGTTAGTATTTGCTGCTGCAGTGGCTTGTGACATATGCAGCGCGCCCCACTGCCCAAATCAAGGGAACCAAAATTGTCGCCCTTTTGTGCATTTTATTAGACAATTCAATATCAGGCTTGTGCTCGACACATATCCGTATACATCAAACTATCCGCTAGCATTGCTTAATTATCTTGTAACCAATCACAGCGTAATCAAAAAAGAACATCGTGTAGGTTTGAATGAGGCAGCAGTTTCTTGATTCCCTCCATGATGTAAATGTTGCTCATATTCAGTGTTCCAAAATGCATACTGATTAAAAAAGATGACTCGACATGGTAAAACGACTATTGGACAACACTTGCCGTAAATGTTTTTCAGATAATAAATCTTCCCTGATGGACTAAAGGAACAGGGATTCAACCATGGTTCTACATTATCAGTTTTCAATTTGCATAACCTAGCAATTTTGCGAGCTGTTTCTGATTGCTGCTTTTCAGTTACTCGTTCGATCGTGTAATGAATAAAATATATTGAGGTGCAGGTATATCATCAAGAGAGCACTGGCAAGATGCAGAAATCTTATAAACTGAGTAGAGATTTTCATATCTTCATCTCAGGCCCTTGTCAGACTATTCTTGACCTACTAGGGGTAAACATCGCACGTTAGAGAATTCCCTCTGGTGACATGCAAACAGGTGCCTCAGTCAAAGTAAGGTATGAATTTTAAGCACTGACGTTAGTGTGTAATCACCGCCAAGTTTTGCCAAAATTCGGAATCGTCCGGTCGTTCCGCCAGACTAAGGCAGGAGGCATAGACAATGCTGTTTAAACGTTGGTAGTCTTTGTTTATTATCGTCCAATAATAGTCATATCTCTTCACCATACGACTGGACATCTAAAGCTCTATGCTCTACCCTCCATAGGCAGTTGGATGTCACACAGTGGTGCCAAAGATTTCTCCAGTAGTTTGACATCATTTCATTTCTAACATTTCGGTGTATTACAAACCTAAATCAGTTTAAACGCCGAGTATTTGCAAGAAGTATATATATATAGTAATAAAGTCAGAGCTTACATTGGGAAATTCAAATTTTCTATATTACTAGATCTATGGTTTGCTTTCACCGAGCCTGATACTTTAGGTTTCCGAAGGGGTATGAAGGTGAATTCTAACTAGATAAATGCTTTTCAGTGATGGAGTTTCAGAACGGCAATACTAAACTACTTACTCTTCTACCATTGTCTCTCTCTCTCTTTCTGTCGTTTCCCCCAATTTATCCAGTAAAACCGGGTGCCCCTTTAGGTAATATAAAATTCAGTCACGAATTACTCCATGTGTTTTGTTACCATAACTGGGGACTTTGACTAACTTCAATATTTGTGCACGGTTACGGAACACATGGGGGCAAATGAAAAAAACGGTAGACGTTTTTCACGCAATATCCTCAACTTGCCTTTCGATATTGATTTGTCAGTCACTTTAGGTTTAGTCCTCCTGTCTCTCACTTATCTCCGTTGCTTTCTCGGGTTTATTTAAAACTGAATTTTTCGTTCCGTTATTCTGTATCTCGCACCCTAGTAACGGAACATTTCTAATCACATGACACTTGGATCTGTTGGTTAGGTTTGAGTTCAGTCGTTCACTATATCTAATAGAATTCAATAACCGTAACCCAGTATTGTTTATCCACCCCTGAAATTAGAGCAGCTAATTCTTCAATGTTTTAAAATCTGTGGGCTGATAAGTACTGAATTTGAGATTTTTTTAAGTCCAATAGAATATTTTCTCTATTTAAATTGTTGGATTTACGAACTACATTGTACCACAATCACTTGAGAAAGCGAGTATTCAACTGATCAGCACTGAAACCACTTATCCTTCTTTTACCTTTCTGTCTGTCTCTCGCAAACCTGCTTGCCGGAATTCTCCCGTACAGTCTGCAGTTCCCGGCCTGCTTCTGATTACCACCGATTCTCTGATGTTCACTCCGAATGGCGGGGAACATGTTGATGATGATCAATTGCATCTATTGCTACCCCTATCACAACTCCGGTCTATTGCGGCCTATGCGGACCATTCAGTCATGTACTTTACCAAGCGTGATCCGTAAGTTTCTCCTCGTTATTCAGCGTGTTCGGGAACCGGGCTTGCAACCACACCCAATGGACCAGGATTTCGTTACACGATGAACAGTTGTTTATACATGATAAAAATGAAAAAATAAATCTCGTGTTTCACTAATGTATTACACAAGGAAACATTGTCAGAACCCATGCGATGCCGCTTTGTTTGAATGTTCGGTAGATTGAGGAGGAAAAGATCTGTTTGAGGAAAGTATGTTCCACAACGTAGAAGTTGAGTTGGCAGTCCAGAAAAACGCACGATGAAGACGAAACTCTCCCTATCACGCCGTGGCTGAAGGTTTTGCGAACATATATGATGTAGAGACAAAATGTAAATGACTTGATCATCTGCCCGAGGGTCAAGTGATGAGTGTGTTCACATTCCTTTTTGAGGTCCCCAGTTCGATTTTCAGTTGACTAGTTGGGAGATCTATGTAGGTCGAAAGAGCTGTACACTGCTCACTGTTTTTTTCAGTTCACTCCTAAGTTACTGTGGACGACGAAATCTATTAAACCATCAAATCAAATCCTCCACTCTTGTCATACACATTTTTGTGTCTGTTTTAATACCATGAGATTTGACAGTAAACAGTTGTGACTAGTACATCCCCCCGCACACAGCAAGCCCAAACTGACCATCCATTTGTAGTTGTGTTTTTGTGTCACAGATTCTCTAAATCATGTGTCTTCTTCGTGAATTGACGGGTCTTTAACTTTTCCCACAATATTTCTCCCTGTATAGCCTTCGTTTCCCTTCTACAGCCGACTTCTTATCACTCCCATTCCAAGCATATATAAGTATAGCTTCGTGCATCTCCTTCAACCAAACTCCGCTTCTCAATTATCCTTGAGTAAGAAGAAGATTCAGACAAACACAAACACAAGCAGAAGAATTCAAGCCTTTACAGGCATATGCACATTAAGACATTCAATACTGGTATTAAACTGTGAACAGAAATGGCGTATGTCAGTCTGAGTTCGAAATGAGCGTTCTGATACATTATTTCGACTCACGGATTTTGTGAATTCAATACGGTCGTACGTGTGCGTGTGTTTTNTTTCACCTATTTTTTTTGTACGTTTGTATGTATCCTGGCTTCCCGATCCTATGTACAAACATCAAATTTCCGAGGCGATAGATTGCGGGTTCGATAAGCGGTTAACTGATTGAGCATTGTCGCTCTCTGATGATAGCACAATGAGTACAGTTATCAGTTTGTCCATTCTCTCTCCGTGTTCATGCATTCGTGTACGTCTAAAGTACATCGAAGAGACTGTCACTAAGTAGTGCGCTTATTATTTTTTCCCTTTGATCGTTAATCCTCGTGTTCTGCCCTACTGGAATTCCCTTTTACCGGTTAAAGTTTGTTTTTAATGTTTGTGCATATAGTGCAATTATTCAATATTAGGACCCCAATGGTGTCAAACTCAGATATTTTAAACCAGTTTTTTTTTGAATAATTGTCTGTGACTCTGCCTTTCAAATTTATGCCTAGCATCACGTTCCATGGATCACTATTCCGACACGAGCCTGTCACACGAGAGCTAGGTGATGTTCCCGACAGAATTTTGTCGGCTGTTTCGGTCTCTTTTTCTGTATGATTTAATTTCCCCAACCCACTCTGTCATCAGTCTGATTATTTCATTATTGCTCATAGAAATGATCACATTTCAGCTTTTCTCCGACTAGAAAATCAACTCGTTTGTTTCTTTTTGTTTCAATCTACGATAAAGGGAAACGAGAAAATTAGTCTTAAGTAAGCAGAAGACTGAACGTGTGTCGCAATATCACGAATGCAGTCGTCCAAATTGAAAACGCTGCATTGATTTTTAGATGTAAGCACTAGCAGTTAGTGGTCTGTTCCATTCTGAAATAAAACACAAAGAAAAAACAAAAATTTGAAACTCATCATGGATGTGGAACCACAAATCTGATATATTTTATCTATTATTATTATTCGGTATACAGTGTTTTTTCTCCATCCTAATAGTGAAACCAATTGATTGAAACCGATTCAGGTTTGGAATTCTGTGATAGTACGCCAGTGCAGGTTTAACATTCGATAGAGATCGATGGGGGGCAGGAGTCTAGTCACACCTTTCCATGGCCAACCAGGACAATTGGTTTTGTGCCACCACGATACGAATGTTCGATCCAAAGTCGGACAAATGCGTGAATCTTTGTGCATTTCAAGACTATATTTATCCACTCTCAGTACCGTTCCATTGGCCTTACTTCAAAAATGATAAAACAATACCACCTCTTAACAGTTTAATGTTACCTTGTGGAACAATCTCTGAGTTGCTGCTCTGGAGCAATCAGGACGCATTCAATTATCATCACTAGATAGAGAAAGCGTGTTGTTTGTCTGGAACTGACCATTAGAAATAACTCGTTATCTTGTTTCAACATACCATAGTTTTTCACTGTAAAAACAAAACGGACAACAAAATCGATTACCATTCAAATCAGATCCGATGGCCTTTACCGAGTTAAAGAGTTTGCGGGGTTAGCGTGAATTACTCTCAACCAAATTTAAAACAATTTATTCACCTAATCGCACCGATAAAAGAAACATTCGAGTTTTGGGTGAAATATAACTGTAATCTGTGCCGAGCGGTCAGTTCACTGCGTCAATTGTTTGACTACTCAGTTCATTACTTCAAATCGAAAAAAAACATATTACTGTACTCTGTTATTGCTTGTTATTGCTTCGGCTTAGTGCCCAACGATTTACTACTCCGAACATCGAACTCGGGCATCACAGGCAGAACACAAGTCTGATTGATACACATGGGACCTACTGGGGATAACAAAAGTGAGTTGATAACAATAATTTGATGTCCCCAAATAGATCGAAGACATATTCTTTGGATCATCAAGTTGGATTGCTTTTCAAAATAACAGGATACCTACTCGTGAATACGGGCATTGCGAATTATTTATTTCCAAAATAATCGACAATTGCGCGATAAATGCTCCAGGTTTATAGTTAAACATTGTTCAGCAGAGCGGTTCGATTCGTTCTCACAGTGACTACGACAGTGAATCTGAGTCAATTATCAATGTTCTCGAAACAGCACTAGGTGATTAATTTCTCACGATAATCCGGTTATTCCTATCCCCACATGGGGTTTTACCGGTGGTTGTTTTCCTGCGGTGATCTGCTTCCCAAAGGAAGTGGAAAACGCTGGAAATGAGTGATCACTAGGCAAGCCCTACTACGGTAATCCCTTGTCTTTAGATTCTCTTATAATTTGATCTTATTGAAGCCTTTTGCTGATGTGGTTCATCGTAATTTAAACCATCTTTCAACCTTTAACTGCTTTATATCCGACAAATTAGGTGGCCTATACTGTCCAAACCACTCTTCATTTGCTTTTAGATACTAATCGGTTCCCACTCGGACAAATCTGATTTCTTGGAGCTATTATTAACACAAGACACGAACAGAGATTGACACTGGGTTTGAAAACCCGCTTGAGATCATGTATTAGATAGATAAAATTGACCAATGTGTTC
The DNA here is from genome assembly GCA_900618425.1 of Echinostoma caproni. NCBI lineage: Eukaryota > Metazoa > Platyhelminthes > Trematoda > Plagiorchiida > Echinostomatidae > Echinostoma > Echinostoma caproni. The sequence continues at coordinate 49,151 of UZAN01040379.1, read as the reverse complement.
AACTAGCCAAAGAAAAAATACGACTCCTTTTCCCTCCTTGATATAGTCCAAATGTTGACATTAGTTTCGACAGCTGGATGAAGTTGCATCCCGAACGAACCTATTTAACTGATTTAGACAACTGTGCATTAATTTTTTTCCGATCTTCCTAATCATACTTCTACCTATGAATACGGTGGAAAAATACTTACAGAATGGCAGCCATTGTCTCAATTTAAGGTAATTAATCATGTTTGGTGGACAGGGCATGTGTCTTGTGAGTGGAGGAACGTTTACAGTGTGTCAGTTGATATGACCTCTCGGTTCTCCTTTGTCGACCCCAATTTATTCCATCAGACAATTTATCTATCGTATTGCCGGACTTTGACAGTGGGAAGCAGTGATCGACTAAATTTGAGTGTGGAGATAAACTCACCCGAAAAAAACATAACTGAGACTGCATACTTAGAAGCATCCATTGTGCACTTCCTGGCTAGCACAGCAGTAGTCCATCCGGGGTCGGNNNCAAGCGGAACGCCAGTGTGCTGCACACTTGACTATCAGACATACAATTATTTTTTCGAAGTTTATCATGAGCTAGCTCTCTTCCACCTCATGAGATTCGACCCGCAAATTGTTTATTTCTCCTGTTTGTGTTCTGTTTGTGTCCTGCGGAAAATTTCCTATTCTCGCACAGCCAATATAAATCCAAACTACGCCGTCATCAGACCGATCTGGATATTGGTCGACCCACCGCACCCAACCCCATAAAAATGAAAACAGAGAAATCTGAGCCAGCTTTGTTATTGGGCGAGAAGGCGGAAGACCCGCACTCAATGATTTCTTCCATGGCTAACACTGAAAACCCACCAGCTGGGCAAACAGCCACACCAACTAATACACCGACTGTTCCGACAACCAGAGTGGACGACAGTTTGACGGTCTCGACGCACTCAGTCACCTTCAGTGATCATCTGTTGCCCAGCCCGGTACTCTCTCAGAAGAGCAAATCAACCGAATTTACTCTATCCAATGACTGCTTGACACGACCTGGCAAACCCGCCTACTCTCTACGGGATTCAGAACAACCAGGTGAATTTCGCTCTTTGCTCATCTGTTTGTTCCTAGCGCACTATTTCTTTGGCATTCAGTACCATCCACTAAGACAATAATGTTCGATGTGTTTTAGTTTTTTAATGGATACAAACAAATGCTGGCCTCTTCCTTGTTTCATTTCTCCTAAGTGTTATAGCCATCGTGAGTCGACTTCGGGAGTAACAATAATTATGGATCATTCGACAATTTATCGCATGAAAAATGTTCACATGCACTTAAAGGTACATATATAACTTCGTCGTGTACACATCAAATGAAATGTGAAAGTTAAACACTGGACATCTGTTTCAATCCGGTCGCATCTCATCAGCATTACGAGTCCATCGACTTATCTGGGAGGTCGAACTCGGGACAAACAGTCAGGTTCGGAATGTTTCCAACCCTGGAGGCTATTGCTAGGATGAGTGATGTGTGATACACGCAACAAGTATGCAAAAAGGGTTTATACTATGTCGTGTCTAAGGAAGGTAAACAACGGTTGGATTGGCTGCCCGGTGGTCGAATGAATAGTACGCATGCGTTCTGACTGTGATGTCACGGGCTCGATCTCCAGTTAGGTCGATGAATTCGCATAGCTGATGATACCCAATCAGGTCTAAACAGCTGTCCAGTACCTCCATGTTTTTCAGTTCACGCCTCAATAACTCTGTGCATGACGAAATTCACCATATAATTGAATCAAATCCTCCGTTACCATCATGTAATATAAAAGTACTTTTATACGAGTCACTTGTAATGCGTACCAGATTCAAGTGTACCTTGTCTTTGTGTCGGTTTATCACTGAGACGTAGGTCATCTTTTTATTCAACGACCTTAGTATTCATTGGCTCTAGATCCCATTGTTTGTCACGCGGTGACTAATTAGGATATACACATGGACTACTACTGTGCATGCAAACATGCAAGTAGAAAAAACGTTGATCACCAATTGCTCACTAAAGTTCATTCTTCAAGTAATTTCTTTCTCATCTATACTGTAAATTCCATGTTATCTGTTCTCTCATACACATGTGTGGTTGGTGGCTGAAGCAGAACGTAACTGATCTCTGCCTGTGATATTTTGAACGGCATTACGAGGACAGCTTCATGAATGCCTGCTTTTTAATTTTACAACGCCTTGGCAAGGCAGATTTCATCTCATCTACTACAGTTCACAAATTTAGATATACTCCAAGGTAAGCGTTCGCATTCGTTCGCTCATTACCGTAAAAAAGAACCAGGGTGTTCCTAAC
>UZAN01040379.1:36185-46271 GCA_900618425.1 Echinostoma caproni | reverse complement strand
TAACGAAAAGTGTATCTCTCGGTACTCAACCACACAATTCAGACCAAGGCAGATTTCGGGACACATCCATTAGTGCGACACGGTGGAGAACGTCGATCTCTAACTTTTTCACGGGTCAGCGGTTACATAAAACAACTAGATATGACCCAGGATTCATAATTCTTACGCCGTGGTTCGGCAATATGGTTTTCTCTGAGAGATCAATTTTTGTTTTCTGATCGCAACGGATTGCACAATCCTTAGATATGTGATGGTGAAGTTGTAAAGATCACCAAATTATTACCCCGGGGGGACTTGTGCTCCAATCCCCCTCACTGCCGCCTAACGTTTGTCGTTCTCAGTGTGATATATGGCAGCCTTTTGATTGGCCGCTCTTCTTTTCTCGAGAATCATATCGTTATGCATTCAATAAAACGAAGCAAAAACGAAAAGACATAATGGAAAGAAGAAATCGGTTTATCGGATGGCGATTATGAATAATTATCAATGGATTTCCATGAGAAGCATGATGAAAAGTACATCGCCAAACCCTATAACCCTAGGCTGTATGGTGGGCATAAGGAAACATTGAGGCAGAATATCTGTTCGGAAATTGAATAAACAAAGGTTATAAAAGCGGGAGAAAAAAGAGAGTGAACTAAATTGTTTGCTAATTCTGCAAATGTTTGAAGAAAAGAAAATTTGAAAGCTGCTTTGGTCATCCCTAAGCTTGTCTTTTTCTTCCTGGATGATTGCTGGGCCTTTGTCTCAGGCCTTCCAATAGCAGCAATGCGAAGATGGATCCGGAGATAAATAGCAAAGTTGAAATACGTTTGGTTTCTTATCGACTGTATAGAAACAAGCAGCCCTAAATCACTCAAGGGGTTGGTTCCTGGAAGTTGAAAATTTGGGAATAAACGTTTGTATGTATTGAAAAATAGTCTCCAAAACATTCACGGCTGAAGTGGACAGACCGCAAAATCGACTCAAATGCGCTAGGGCGGGATGTCAAGAAGTCACGGAAGCTAATGTGCGGTAGAAACGAGCTTTTAGAACGCCAGATGGAATAGGAAATGTAAGGGTGCGAAAACTATGATCCAGTTAGCCAAAACAGAAAAATGGTGATGGAGATGAATTCCATAAATATAAGCAGCTAGAAGGTGGCAGCAAGGCTCATGTGTGGCACACTAGTCTATACATTCGGGAACACGGGTGGAAAAGGTGGTCAACTAGGTTCGGTTGTTTACAACGTCCAGCGCTTCGCTTGGTGGCCTACGTCTATCATTAACGCGGATTGTTATGGCAAATCGTCGTCGTGAACGTTGCAATCACATGAGATGATTATGTAAGCTTCCGTGCCTGATAACAAAATATATCAAGTACGCAACGAAAGAAGATGGATTGCAGAACAAGTAGAATTGTTTACAGAAGGATAAAGAATATAAACGCATGGATTTGAAAAACGGGTGTTTTAGCAAAAACAATTACACTAAAGCTCGTCATTGGATGCATTGGAATCACATGCAGAGATGTGTTGTACTGAATAGTGAGCAAACGTGCATAGACCACCTTAAAATAGAAAAGAGCAACCAAATAGGCGATGGGGTAACTGGAACTGTGTAAAATCCGTCGAAGGATATATTTGTTTCACGGTTAGGCAGGTAGGTTCACTTTAGTAACGCAGAGAGAGTTTGTTCGACGATTGGGACCGGGAATGTTGATGGATGCCTACAAGTGTGAGCGCGTGAAACAATTTCTTGTGCTTCGTGCATGCCCACGATAAAGTACTTTTTAGAAATAGGCAAACTTAGGTCTGGAACTTGTAGTGGTGAGCCACATGGCCATCAGTAAGAAAGGCTTAATGGCGGAGCTTCCTGTTCGTGTGTTCGGTATTCTTGGCCAAAATTGAGGATGATCTATAGGTTAGTTGAGTACACTTGTGCCAGGTGACGGATAATCCGTGTGTGGAGGAAAGGGGGGTTGGAGAATAAGTGGTTATGTGAGCCAGTCAATCTGCATCTCACCCAGCATGTAATGTGCTCTTTAACACTTGAGCTTTCATCTCCAAGTTAGCATGGTTTTCGGCACAAGCTTTCGTGCANCACGAATCTACTTCTTACACGAGGTGAGTGGACAAAATCCGTCGATGCAGGCCAGCCATTGGATATAGTTTATTTGGACTTCTCCAAGGCATTTGATCAAGTAAACCACCAAATTCTACTGCGAAAATTCTACAACTACGGTGTGAGAGCTTTGTTAATCGACTGGATCGAGGAGTTTCTCCGACAAAGAATCATGTCAGTTCGTGTTGGTGATTCATTATATGAGCCTATCACCTCTGTGCAAAGGGTTCCTCAAGGATCCGTACTGGGGCCTCATCTCTTACTTGCATTTATAAACGACCTACCACATGTCCTTGGATCTAATATACTGCTATTTGCGAACGACGCCAAAATCTGGAGAAATGCAACACAGCCAGCACTCCAACAAACGATCGATGCAGCCCACCGATGGTCAGTCGCTAATGGCATTGAGCTTAACGTTTCCAAATGCAAAGTTATATCCATGCAGCACAAGATTCGTTTCTCCTATGTTCTGGGGAACTAAATACTACCGCATGCCACTGACCAAAGGGATTTGAGGGTTACGGTACAGGAAGACGCAGGATGTTCCACGCACTGTGGCAGAGCACCACCCATGGCTCTAAAGCAAGTTGGAATATTTAAACGCTCTTTCGGGCTGTTCGAAACAGCACTGTTCCCACGCTTGCTATCAGCGTTCGTTCGGTTACACACGGAGTACACCGTTGAATGTGGAATCCATGGTTGAACCACAACAACAAGAACGTCCGCAAAGGTTGGCAACAAAATTGGTAAAAGGTTTGTATAACAAGACATACTCCGAAAGACTGCAAATATTGAGAGTCTACTTCGGGGGGGGGGCCTTATCTTGACATACCACATACTTCATCAACCCAACCACCTGTGCCGTTCTTATCTGACTTTATCTCATAACCATCACCTCAGGGGACATCCACGAATATTGAAGAGCCAGAACAGCCACCTTGATTGCCGGCATCACTCGTTTGCAGTCAGTGTGCGACGTATGAAATTCTTTTGCATTCCATGTATTGTATGCTCCTACAGTTGAACTATTTAAATTGCAACTTGATAAAGCATTGGAACACTTAACATTTAGAAATCCGTGAATGAGCATACATGTTATTATTATTATTATTATTTTATCTTTGTAAAGTTATTCAAAAGATTCTGTAAAAATCCTTTCGGGCATGATAAACCTTAGCTTTGTTAAATCCCCCCTAATAAACCTTTGACTTTCACTTTGAACTTCTCATCAGGTTTTCTAATTGTGATGCGCTCCAATCCCAATCAAAATTGTAGCTTACTTTTCTTTGGTCAAACACTGACTTGGATTTCATGACGGATGAAATCAAAATGTACTTTACTAAACACGTTCCGCTTGTGTCCGTAGCATTGCGAATACCGTTCACCCCTATCTTCAACCGGCATTGCACGACTAGGAAAATATCTTTACCTCTAAACTAGAATTAAATGTCNATGTCTTCCCGGTGTGTTGTATCACATTATCTTGGTTTTGGGAAAACAAGGCACTGCCAAACGCCAATTTTCCGACTCCGTGGTTAAACAGCCTAAAATAGGAATGAGATGAGGAAGTGGATGTACAGCTGCGAAATCTAATGGACGATTTCTGCATAAACATTCGCGATACAATGTTTCAGTGGAAAACAAATATCTTCGGCTCGTAACCATTATTTTAAAAATAAAATTGCCAGACAACAACTCATAGCATAAATGAAAACTCCGTTGTACGAATAGTTTGAGTGCGTCTAGGATTTACGGTCTGTTGAACACGAACCAATCCNAAACGATCGAGCGTGTGATCTGCTCTCATTGGATTTAACACCACGGAAAAGATCTCCATCAAATGTTCTGTTATTCAGTTGAAAAACGGTTTCAATTTGAAACAAAGTTGTTTGTCTAATGATTATCCAAAACGCGCAAAGACTGACAACTACTGGCTTATCTCGATTGGAACACTGTTGATCAAGCGTCACATCTCAATCACGAGTAACGAACGGGACAGGCGATTTTGTATGTTTCCCCTAAATCATTTCCATTTTTGGTCGACGGGCATTCAACCGTGCTCGTTCGCAACATCATCATCACCGCCACCACCAACGACAACAAGCATTCACTTTGCATCTGATCACTTCGCTCATTAACGAAGTGAATCGAACCGGCTTATGTACCGGGTCGAACGAATACCACGCCGTGACCGATCGGTTCGATTCGAAAGCAGTTGGCCCTGTTTGTTGCATTTCGTTTTGTCACGCTTGTGCGCATGCGTACACGCACAAAAGTCCGCACACACGCTCGCACTCACGTGTTCACAAAAGACAGAAGCTTTTGTTCAAACCACTTTTCGTGTCGGGACGTTCAAGTCCTGCTCAGGTCAGGCGAACCCCTTGTACTTGAATACAACCTGATATGTGAACACGTGACCCTATATGTCCATTTGGACGACGCCTTGGCAGGTCTCACTTGCGTTTCGAAAATACAGACTTGCCCACATTTGCATCGATCAGTGGTCAAGGAGTTATGCACTCTTAGAATGGACAAGGGTGAAACCACAGACGGAAAGAAAAATGTACTCGGTCGATGAAAACATAGTTTTAAATTATTTGCCTCAATTACTTCGTCTGTTACCGATTGCGAAGTGTGCAGTCGGAAATCGCGTGCATCGCGTCATGGTTCAAAAGGGTTCGTATTGCGTGACGCGAAGAAATCAGCCACCAGGGGGTCAGCGGACATCACTAATGATCAAAGAATACAACCGTCTGTTCTTGTCGAGCGGCAAATAGCCTCTACTAGATGTCTGAATGTTGCATGTCATACTCAGTTTTTCCAAATCTGTGAAAAATGATTTTTCCTGTAAAAATCGCATTGCTTCCATATGGCATTAAAACTGTATTCAGTGCTGAGTCTGTTCACATGTTCGTAGAAGTCCAGAATATGTCCATTTTTCTTTAGTCACTTCTAATCTAATCGATCAATTATTATTTGAGCCTAGTTTGGGGGAAATGTCGTCACAGAGTTGCCTATTCCCATTTGGGATGTCAGAAAAGCGTTGTCTTATCGGTATTCTCCAGAGAACAGTGAATCTTTGTGTTATTGATTGTCGGGTCATTCTACTTTCCACCCTGTTATGGGGTAGACCCCATAATCCAAATATATACATAGGATTGTGGAAAGAATATTCTGGCTATTTACAGCTTTATGATTTTGCGTTTACAAGCAATGATGTTGGTGGTGGCGCAGTGGTTTAGTCGCTGTCACCGGCGTGCTTTGGACCCTATGGTTCGAGGTTCGATCCCCGACACCGCCACCCAACTTTGGTGGTAGGCAGCTCTGCTATCATCCGGTTCAATACCAAGCCCAACGTACCGGGGTTTTATGTGTTTCGCCACTCCAAGTCTTGAGGCTTAGTTTGCCGATTTGCACCACTGAACAACAGGTCCTCGTGACTATGGGATTCGCCCCGTCTGCTGTTCATCACACTTAGGTGTAATAAAAAAAACCGTGAGAAAAGAGTGAAAGTTAGAGTGTATAACACAGTTCAACCATTCTTGTGAGAAAAATATGCGTGAAGGAAGGATCTCACCTGGAGATATTCAACTGAATTGAGCAACTACTGCTAAAGCAGGGGCGGAACGGATGAGACTGGTCCGTGTTCGCGATGTGGTTCTAAAACAAAGCGGAAATCATCCCGTGGTAAAGTTACGTTTTCAGACCGTTATCTCTCCCTCAAAGTTGGAAATAGTAACTAGTATTTCATCCCGTTTACATCAACCTTTGAAACGTATCTCACCGCTATTGCGTTCATCACATTTCGGTTAAAGCTATCCCGGAGCTTTTTTTCAGTGACCCGGAGTTAATGGGTTCCAATCCAATCACTGCCACCCATTTTCCCCAACAATATGCAGCCGCGTAGTCTATAACATGGTATATTCAACCAAAATAAAGGAGATGAAGCATTATTATTAGTATAATAAATATTTTCATCAAAACAAGATTAAGTTTGCACATAGGAAATAATTCGGAGCCATTCTCTTGATTTGACCTTGACATTGCATCCAGTGACGACATCATAATATATCGGCGATTAGGAACGTTTGGTTTACACCCACTGGATGATTTGTTGTGAACAGGTGTTGGATTATCACGCATATTGCAATCTACGTTTTTCATAGCCTTACCATTCATAGATGTGTTCCTGTCGACAGCTGTTTTGTCCTCTTTCTCATGTTCACTCACTCTAAGGAAACTACTGAACGCATATGGATGCCCAGATGTCTATCTAATGAATGCGAAAATTTTCACTCATTTCCTATCCGATTGGTATGCTTACTTCTGTCAGGTATTTGCATCCTAACCATTCTAATTTTACAAACATTCATTTGCATCGATATAGATTCCGTTGTGTATTTATGCGTTTTGGCCCATACCAACGGAGCTGTCCGCAAACGCCATCCCTATTGGTTCACAATCCAATCCATGGAGTATTGGTTCCGTATCCCTGAACAAATGTAAGTCAGTCATCTGGCCAGTTGAGCGTTCTATTTTCGCTACCGAAACGGACAGATCTACATGACTTAGTGTGGGTCGTGCGCAATCCTGTGAATGCTTCCCGTTTGTTCACATACATATATACATACATACGTACATACATACATACATACATACATACATACATACATACATACATACATACATACATACACATACATACATACATACATACATACATACATACATACATACATACATACATACATACATGCATGCATTAAGCACTTTACGTGGAACCTATCCTCTCCTCAGGGGACCTTGGAGGTCTTGAGAATAATGTTCGACTCAAGAATGATGGATACCAAAATCGGATGATTCCATCTTTTTCGTCGACCACACTACCCTGTAGAACTGTGAACGTATTACGACATTAACAATTTTCATTCGTCTACACAATACTTCGGATGAACTGTCATTCATTTTCATCTCTTTGTTCGGGGCACATTGAGCATAGTGATAGTAAAGTGCTGATACGCATCACCTTTCTAGATAATAGGTTTATCGACCAAGTCAAACCAAGTGAAGGAATTGCTTTATACACTCCAAGCGATGGATATTCAACAACCACATAATCACGTGTCAGGAATAAAAAATGCGAAATATAATACAGTAATTGGAAACAGTTAAACGGACATCACCATCACAAAACCAGTGTCGTACCATGGTGTTTATCATTGGTTTGCATTAGCATTTTGCGCCGATTTTCTGCAACAGGTTCATGTTCCGTTTGACGAGATATATATTCTGAAAATATTTTGCACGATAGATCAGTTTTCTCCCTGGCCAATTGAGAAATATGCAGGAAATATGATTATGTTTCGAAAGCGTCACTTAATCGAATATAAAGCGAGTAACATTCGGGCATACGATTAATTTACCAAAAGTCAATTGTTGAAAAATACAGGACTACCGTATTTATGGGCTGTGAGTCAATCGGTAAATCTAACATCATTTATATCCACCTAATCAATTCATGAAGGAGCATCGTGTTTTGTTCTCCTTTTCCGTCCCTGAACACTCTCTTTTCATTTTCAGATCTGAAATTCTGTTCGACTTCTTACTTATTTGTGATTTTTGTCAAGACTGTGTGACGGAACCCATTATTCAGTCTCCTCTGTCCAAAAATGAGGTAGTTGGGGATGAGACGAGTACAACCGCTGAACCGAGTATGCGGGGAAGCAAGACCACGCCGGAGAATTTATGTCGTGGTGCAACCTGTACCACTTCGAGCACAGTGAACAAACCAGTGGGGTTTGTGATTGTGCCAAATACGTTTGACTGGGTCCTTCCACGGATTGGCAGTATCGATGAGTGCTCTAAACTGATGCTCAGACGTAGTCAACGACGAAAGCGGCGCACAAACAGTTGCCGCGAACCGGTTCAGCTTCAAACGGATAACAAAGCGGAGGCACATTCAATGGCTGGTCTGAACTCAAACTCGTTTCACGAATCTGAACAGATTGATTCAGGCGAGACGCGCGGAATTCAAGCGGCAGTCAGTGTACCGTCGCTGGAAGAAGAAAAAGCAGCATTGCAAATATTGAAACAGGAATCTGTTCGATGGGAGGTAAGTAAATTGTCTCATCTCAGTCGACCTAGATGAATTTGTGGATCTAATTTATCAATCCCATTGAATTTATTTCGACTCCTTTGCTAAGGGTTTTTGCTTCAATTCAAATCATTACTCCATTGGATAGTACTATTGTAATTATTCTCATCTGGTTGAAGCTAACGATGTAATTCCATGTATGTCTTTGGTATTTCCGTTCATTTTTCAATGAATTTCGTGGTGTTATCAGGTGGTATGGTGGAAAAAGTAGAAGTCCTTTGAAAATACTTTCAGCCGAATCTGCATGTAATAGCGGAATTCTCGAACTTGACCCGAGCACAATGCGAATCCAGTCAGAACGATTGTGTTCCGATTGCGATAAACCACGAGCAATAGGCGGTGCAGCACTTTCGATCCCGTTTTCAGGAGTTATTGTCACTAGTAGAGTAATCACCACATATTCAGACACTTTCTGTTTGAGCGGATCTCACAGGCCAGTCCTGGAATGATAATGCGGTTCACAATTTTTATCTAGGCTCCGAAAACAGGTGCCAAAAGTTCAAATTTCGTTTTAGCCTCAGTCCGTGTAGGTTTGTTCAGCACTGTAGATTGCACAACAACAAGTTGTGTTCAGAACTGAGTCATGGAACTACATCAATCATCTACCTCGAAGGCATTTTAAGCACGAATTTGGTGGTACAAACTATTGGAAATGAATCACAAATACTTGATTCATTTATCTCCCTCACCAGAGAGTGATGAGATGACGGCTAGAAAAATGGTCAGTTGTTTCATCGGAAGAAAAGTATTTTATTGGTTTTTTGTAGAGGCCCACTTGATTTTCGCATGCGCTGGGCACTGATTATGGTTCTTTTGTGTTGAGTGATCGGACATGCCTCACACGTGAATTGTATCCTATATGCGATGGAATGGTGGTGCAATCGCTGAAAAGGAGTACGGATATTGTTACAGTATTGTGTTTCACACGCAATAACTATTATGAGAAAGAAATGTATTCATGATTCACTCAAGAGCAAGATAGTATCAGGCGTCCCAGATCCGAACAGGTTCATGTTCCTGAAGAAAGCACACCCAGAGCCTTCGGTCACGCCGAAGTGTGGTCTACAAAAACAACAAACCATTGGAGGCCTGAGTTCAGTCCATCACAGGTTGCTACTATTTCGCCTGTTCGCCGAGCTTGGCAATTTGTTTGCAAACGTTTCATCACCCGCTGAAGTGACATAATCAGTGCTACTTCACAAGCACCGATGATTTCACCTCGGCTGGTGATGAAACGTTTGCAAACAAATTACCAAGCTCGATGACCAAGCGAAATAGAATTCAGTTCACCCGGGCTACCGGAACCGATTTTCAATACTTTGTCAACACGTTACTACGTTTAGACGGGGTCAAATATTTAAGGCGCTCAATATAATTCGAGGCCCCATTATGCCTTTGATCACCATCAGAATCAGAAAGGGGTGTGTATGTGCGTGTGTGTGTATACCTCGTACATCTCCTCTTCGTTGGTTTGGAACTAACTGCTTTCACCAACTCCCCTATGGATGAACTGCCAGTAGTTTATCGACCCGGTTGTAGCTGCGGATATTGCTATTTCGTTCTCTCACTTGATAGTGACAGTGAATGAAGCTTCTTCAGTAGAAACTGTTCGAGACATTTGGTCGTAAAGAAGTATTTCTCGAGAAGAGGAACCAAAACCACCTAGCCCAGACCATACTCGGGCTTTCGAGAGCTATCTTATCCTTGTGGAGTTTAATCGACCATCCATATTTGTTTATCCCAACCGGGAATCGATCTACTAACTTTCGATTTGTCACTAACGATCCTCATGCCTGTGAACACTTTAAGCAAATGGCTAAATCAGTT
>UZAN01040379.1:24492-34913 GCA_900618425.1 Echinostoma caproni | reverse complement strand
CTTCTCTCGTTTGCCTTGCACACACTTGCGTGTTTGGCCTCTTTGGAAGCCAGTGCATCTGTATTTCATGGTTTACTGCACATCACGATGATTGGCTGAATAGCACTGCGCTTTTCAAATCCCCCCTATCGTATAATCCGCTCGTACCTTATTTGCTCATTCATTGTGTTTCCTTCCTTCGCCCTCCCTTGCTTTATCTGATTGCCTTTCCGTCGCTCTCCTACTTTTCTTTGGTGTTTGTTCTTTACCCGCCTGCTTCGCCGCATTTTTTTTTCTTATTCCTTCGATTTTATTTGCTTTTCGAAGCACGCGGAACACGCCTGAAAATCCTTTCATTCCCGGATGCTTTGACCAATTTGATTTTTTAAATTATTTTCAATGAGGTCTTCCAAAGGTACTCTAGGTCAGTAGAACACAAGAGATTTAGCTACTGGGTGTAGACAGATTTTGTCTACATCCCAGAAGATCAGTAAACGAATCAAAATATCTGACCACCTGATACAGTGATTTCATGAGAAATTCTGGCGATATCGTTTGAATACTTAGTTATTTTGTTTCGTGAATTCCTGACATACATCTGAGCACTCACATTCACCTTTTGTCCCACGTCCACTGTACTAGTTTGCATTTAATCAAGCGGAGAAGGAATCAATTATATGCTGGATTTGAATATGAGATAAATCGAACCTACAAGAACGACTTCCGTAGTACATGTTCGAAAATGTGGACAGAACCAGACAACAGCCTGTATGAAAACTAATACACTTGGGGCATGGATAGCAACTCGGTTAAATCCAATCTAAGCAGATAAATTTTGCTGCTCTCGCATCCTCCTCATGATGCGTCTTGATGGGAATCAACGATATGGCACAGTACGGCTGCCACTAAATCAGGTTACAACGGCATCACAGTGTTTTCTTTTGATCCCTTTGAGAATAGGATTAGGGAAATCTCGTTAAGAGAAGCCTGTCACCATTGTTATGTGCATTGATTGCACCAATGACCGTATTGCTTTCCTGGTCCGCTTTTTTCGTTCTCTTGCAAACAATCATCAGAAGGGCACTCCTAGCCCAGAATGGTACAGGTTTTACGTATCTCAAACGTAAAGTGGGTGCATTCTTTTTCCACAAGCCAATTGCTCATATCTCCTCCGTTTTTGGGCCCCATATGACGATTGTTCATCGTCCCGATTACTGTGCCCTTTGTGTTAGAACCGCGAAGTTCCCGGGGCGGGAATAATATGCCGTAGCATACATGACCTCGTAATTACGAAATAAATCTATAAGTGGGAGGTTCTGGTAAACAGTGAGAGATTAGTAGGTAGACAGTAGAGCGAGTTCAATAGATGTTAACTTTAATTGTTGACAAAATTATTTTATGTGAGTCATTTTGAAAAATCGATCACAGTGATTGAACCACACATTTTGTTGCTGATCCAACAAACGCGAACTAATACAGTTTGCAACGAGGTCAGACGATGGTGTTGTTTTAGTGACGGATCAGGTATGGTTGTCTAGGAACGGTAGAACAACTCTTTGCATATGCCATAAGCCAATCCTTTTAGTACACACATTTGCATGATGCACAGTGGACCGGGCATATCCCATGGTCGTGGATTCTTGCTGTTCAGTGACGGAAACCGTCAACCTTGACCCCGAGACTTGGAGTGGTCAACCGCACAAAGCCCTGGAAGACAGAAAAGCTTTCTACCACCCAGTTTTGGTGCAGGTGGTGGTGAGATGCAGGTGCCAGCGACAGGTTTGGGCAAACCTTTTGCTAATTGTAAGGAAATGGGTGGGAGCTTTAGTCGGACATCACTCCTGACTGTTGTCTTGTTTCCAGACCAAGTAAACGAACGACTAATGATGATGAACATTACCTAACTATTGTTCCCCCAACCAAAGGGCATTTTGTTAGTGAGTCAAAGTGTGAATCACTCCTACGACTCCTTAATTTGTGTGAAGTCGAGTTCCAAAGCAAGCAGGAAGAGTGATTATGATGGAGCAAGTCAAAGGGAATACCATCAGGACACGTGATCAGAATGCATTCGCCACAAACAGGGATGGGTGCTGTGTATGTGGAAACTAATTAAGGTTACCTGAAAAACCTTGAATTCGGAAGTTGAGGCTGTCCGGGAAACCTTTTTCAGATAAGAAAAGTAGTCATTTAGAAAGGCAATGATAGGCGGAGACCTGTCATATTGTGCAAGAATAAAGGAAAGCTGATCTCTATCAACAATTCCCAAACTATCGCTGCAGTCTAAAAAGCAGATTCTTGTAGGTTCCCACTTATTATCAAGCACCGATGGACTAAAGTACATACTAAGGAAGCATGAGCTTTAGGACTATATTTATTTTGAGTGGAGTCATTCAGTTACAGGACAACTTCCTTAAAAGTGTCCTCTGAATTGCCTCAAGGGTGGTCTTAGCACAGGCTATAGGAAGACATTTGTAATCGTTGGTATTTTACCGGCCATTTTCTAGCAATCAGAATCCAAGCTTTAGTAAAGATAGTTATTGAAGATGTTAAACAATATCGGTGGCAGGGTGTTCGTGCATTGTTTTAAAACAGTAGGTCGTAATCCATATGTTCCTCCTGTCTTATGCGGGTCGACTGATTGTAGTTTACACATTTGTATGGTTTCAATCACCCAAGGAAAAGTGGTGGCGTCTAGAAGTAACACCAGTCTTCGAATAGCCCTGATAGAGCCAAGATTGTGATCATCAGTGGAGTACTTTATACTTCTTTAATATGTGGATTGGAATTTATGCCACTGAGCGTCCTTTTATGAAATGTATTCTCATGATCTGTCGTTTTCAGATGTCTCTAGGGTGAAATACAGTGCGCTCTAACTGGGTAGCCTAATGTCATCAGGTTCACTTGTCCAAGTTTCCCGACGTTTATACCAGGCCACAGTGTGGCCACCTTCAGGTTCCTCTAAACCATCTCCGGCTTTTAAAAAAGTCAGTGAGAAGTCACTCGCCGAATTCTACGACTACAATTAGCAAGTACTTTCTACCCGGCTTTATAATATTCTTCCTCTTATGCCGCCTAAATAAGACTATTCTGTATCATGAAATACAGTTATTCATTTGATCATCAAGAAAACCGCTTCTGTATCGATTTATTAGGCTCCATCGCGAGAGGTATCGTATTACGAAATTGCTTTACCGGAGTAACCAGTACACAGACACATGTGGATGGTAAATCTAAGAGCTAGTGGTTGTCCATTAGGAAAATCTTGATAAACTGAATTTATTGTGAACGGCACCCATTGACCTTTCTTGTCGTGCCTCGTTTGCCAGAATCCGGAGGCTCACAAACAATCTCGCTTCGTGGAGGCGCGATCTCATCGCTATCGACCATAAGACTAACATAGAAATTAACAATATTTCCGCGATGTAATGCAAATTATCTGGACTCTACTTCCAACTATATACATCACCAACTTCTCTTACATGATGCTTTGCTTTCAGAAGATTGCTTTCCGGTCAGGAGAGTGGAAATATTTTAGTCCCTAAAATGTTTTCTTCAGGTGCCTACCTTTCTTATCCCATCGCGGACGGGGTTAAAATTGCATTAGCCTAACACTCCTTTGTAATGTGAATTGTTTGCTGTCGCTTCAGTGCCGCAATAAACGCATTCTGGCCCGATCGGATTACGTGTACACAATTAAACGTATTGTTTGGTTTGCCTTTTTTGTAGCTCGTGAATGCCTCGGAACTGGAAAGCGAACAACGAAATGCGAAACGACGTGAGTTCATCGAGCATTGTCTCCAATCGGTCACCCCGGAAAGTCTTCCCCTACCTCGTTCGACCGAACAGAGTGCGATTTTGGATCCGGGTAAAGTTCGAGATGTAAGTATGTGTCAGTTATTACCCACTACTCCACTACGTTTTGATTTACGCCCAATCCTGCTCAATGTGATGCAAACATTCTAGGCATTATTATTACTATTCATTTTTATTGTGGTTAATAATTGTCAAAAGCAACCTAACCGCTAAGAAACTTTGGGAAGTGTTAACCTATGTGGAGGAACCGGAATACGCACATGGATGATAATTTAGAGCAACTCATGCTGATTCGTTGGAACTGGCTACCTTAACTCGCAATTAAGCGGAGTATTATAAGGTGTACGTTTGTGAAATTCATCGTTTCTATTCATTCTCGTGAGACTAAATGGTAGGCTAAATCCGGCTCTGCTGTGCACACGCCTACGCCTCCCGTTTCCCTCCGATTTCTGCACGAGCTTGTGTATTTATGCGTTGACTGTAACGTACATAGTAGTGAGATGTTCTGGGGACAACCCGATTGACGCGACTACCACGGCAAATCAGTACTACTCTCAAACGTGGTTTCACCTATAAATAAATGTACGCCAGGAATCAGTAGCTTTTAAATACTGGTTGTCTGCAGCGGTCAGATTTAGAATACGCCCAGGAACGTTTGAGAATATGACGAGTTTGCATACGAGAATTCCTGATGCACCTGTATTCTCTACTTCACGGACGTTTCATAGTTTGTGAACAAACCGAAAAGACAGAAATATGAGCACATGAATTATCAGTTCAACAATCTCACTGTTAAATAAAAAATGCACTATATAAGGGTGAACGAGACCAAGCGCATACATCGGTGGCCAGGTATATTCAGATCTGTGATTAAGGTCGAATAGTATGATGAATATATAGTCAGAAAGTTAGAAGAAACGGACACAGTTAGTTCTGAGGTCAAATAAACCGATACATATCCAGTAAGCATCAAATACGCATGAAGGCCAAAAGCGTAATGACCGGCACAGTGATGGAGTGAATAGCAGCTTCAAAATCGCTGAACACAACACTTTTTGGTCGAAACAGCCTCATTACCTTTGATGTCCTCTTGCGAGTTCACACGAGTGCTTATTGATACTAGTGCCGATGTGCTATTCAATGATTCGATAACACGGATTGCTGAGCTTAGGTCGCGATGAATGCAATTTGGTCTTGCATGTTTCTTCATTGATTTGGTCGGATCACCCAACCGTGAGTTCGTTGCTTGCACAACTGATCGCTCTCATTCAGTCGATGCCGATTGGTTAGTTCGTTCACACTGGTGGACCGCACACTGATTTTCTCGATTCTTTTTTTGTTTATGTGAAAATGCTAATTAGGAAAGTAGCTGGGAAACGTATTCACCTCTTCCATCATATGGATTACTTCCTACGTATACGTTGCTGTTGGAGTTTGTTGCGCATCAGTTTAGATAGAGAGAGAGAGACTACGCTACTAGGTTGTTGGAGTCACTGAAGAATATAGCAACAAACCGACGGCAGTGATGTTCTTATCAGATCAGAAAGTTTGAACAAGTATGTATGCACAATTAGGTTTTGCACTCCATGTGTTCACTGTAGACTCTGACTTTCTTTGCCTCCCTCCAATTAGATCCCATCCATGTCCACCTTATATAGTTTCATCTACTTTGTGTGTTCACTGTGGGCTTGGCAGAGATCAGCGAAGTTTGCTTCACTCTAGTATCACGAGGAGGAGGATGAGGCTAATCGCCAGCCAACTTTGATGACTAGTATTTTTTCTGTCATTCGGCCATACATCGTGTCTAATCTGGTGGGATCTCATGTGCGTCGTTTCAGGGCTTATTGTACCGATTGTCACGATTGTACATTAAGTTCAGTTCTCCTGTTCAACATGCCGTGCTGTCTAACAAAAGAGTTCCTAATTTTCTCTTGATCGAGCCATTGAAATGCCGAAGCCTTGTACAGGGGAAAATGATCCAGAGAGCACATCTGTGGCTAAGTATTTCAGAGACCACCTGAAACGGATTTATTATTTGAGGCACATGAATCTAGGAGTAAGAATTAATCATTTATGACGGTTTGTGACATGATTTCAAAAAGGAAGAAAAATTGTAAATATTCCCCCGGATTTTCACACTTAACGTTGTGCTCAAGGCAATTGATGGCAAAGTGACAAATCAAAAATTGTTGACCTTCAGAATTACGATGCTCCCACTGAAATGCGATTATTTTCGTTGTGTTCCTGTTACTTCTTTAATCGTACAGCTCATGCGTAATTTGCCCCCGGAAGCTGAGGGTTTGGACTGGCACTTAACCTACAGCAGTGCGCTGCACGGGTTCAGTTTGCGCACCCTTTATCATCGATGTGCCACCCTTTACGCGGACGAAACAACCGAGCATGTGAGTCTTGCGTCCACTTCCCCAAGCTTGGCCATCAGTCCTTCCGGCACGACACCGTTCTCATCCAACCAACCGTGTCTCCTGGTGATCCGGACTGCACAGAGTGAGGTGAGTAGTTCCACTCAAATCCGTTGCATGATACCCATCCTAATATGATATCATTGACTCCAACTGATAAACTCTGGCACAAACTGCCCGCTGTTTCAAAAGCACGTTTCCGCTGGAGCTCTATCCGAGACAGTGAATGGACAAGTTACCTATCCTTCTTTGGAAATCTGGTTAAATCTTTCAATTTCCTATCTGAATGGTCGTTTCAGCTGGTCTCTTAAGATAATGTACTCGCCACTAGAATACCATTCTACTAACTGTAGCAACCCATTCTCCGTTCATCGGTATCCTTTGTGCTTCGGTATTTCAATTTGTCCTGTAAAGCAAATTATTTGCTCAAATGTAGATAAAGGCAGTAGCCAAATTAGAACGGAATAGAAGTTCCCTGTTCTTTTGCACACACAAAAAACAACTCGTAAATTATTTTACAAATTACTCTCATTTAGAAAAGCATACCCCCCTCCCCCAATACACACACCCTGTACTCTTTGCCTTTGGCGCTTTAGGTTGAAATGGTACGCAGACGTTTGAGATAGGGAAGAAAATTAAAACCAGGATGGAGCGAACAGTTGGTCAGCTTAAAAAAGTGCCCCCATACAATAGCATTAGGGGGGCAGGGAACGCGGCGAGATACTTCCGCACCACCTCATTTCACTGTCTGCCCATCTGCGCCTGACCACATCTGTCGCATGTTGATAATTACCGTAGTCTCAGGCAGTAGTGTCTTTCCCATGGGGGCATCTTAAACTTATGAAACAGTAGGGAGGTGAACTGCGGTTTCCAAACGCTTCACAGAACTAGACATAAAATTTAGACAACTGAAAAGCAATCTAATTGCATTGTATTTCACCGATGGTTTGCACGATTGAATGACCTTTTGATCTCACCCCGAATCAGAGATACTGTCATTTTCTTTTTGGTGTGCTTTGGTCTCAGTTAATATTAACCTGTATTGTCGGGTGCGTTTGCAACCCAATATCCACCATTCCGATTTATGTTTCATATGAGTAATGCGTAAGGGACAAGAGGAACAAGCATTTTATTAAATTCCCGTATTATGTGACGAAAAACGCGTGCGGAACAATTGCAACGGTGGAAAGCTTTGCACCAATAATTGTAGATCAAAACTTCAGTCCGAGAATTTTGCATTAGCATCAAACCAGTGTGAGATTGTGCCAGATGTTTTAACTACGCACGACTGATCCGTGGATTGTGATCACGCGGAACGTTTGGGCTAAGTCAATTTGACGATCTTTTGTGTTAGGATTTTTCGCCATTGATTCGGTTGGTAAATGGCGTTAAGTCATCCAGTTAATCAACCAGTTTTCCGTGTGTTTTCTCATTTGCTGGGTCAAACATAACCGTACGACTACCCCGATTTCCACTGCTGTGTTTGCTCTTCTTGAAGTATAAAAACCTCACAGGTTTCCCTTCAACGACTGAGAAGGGAAATAAAATACCCCAATCTGGTCACATTTGTCTCCTTTTGAAGCGGAGAGGCGAACTCGGTATTGGATATGTGTATTTCATGTTTGAATAGCAAACAAAATACAGCTCACTAATTGCCGTTAACCACAGCCTATGTTTTTGCAACTTTGGGGTAAGAAAACTACCCAGATTGATTAAATTTTCGTCGATGATAATAATGATGATGGTTATGCAACTCAATGCAGTGTAAAAAAAGTGAAGCTGATTTAAATTAAAGCCTCAATAAACTGATTGGTCCTAGAGAATGTGCCCTATTGGTGCAAAATACTGCTGATATTACCTCGTGAAAGTGGATGACAACACTCAAGTGGTTATGCAGTAGTCCGATCTCTCTCACTCCCTGCTGAAACCAAATGGTCGGACATAATTTTATTGTTGACAAGTGTTCAAAATCGGTTCTTGTAGCTTGGGTGAACTGAGTTCTGGTTCGCTTTTTCCCTGAGCTTGCTAGTTTGTTTGCAAACGTTCCATCACCAGACGAGGTGACACTCTCAGTGCTTGTGACGACGTATGGAGGTTCCCAATAAGTTTTCGAAAATTGTAGGCAGAAAAAATCGATTGCTATTTTGACAGCCGACGGTGGTCCGGTGGTAACTTTGACAAATTATCACCATGTAGGACGTGTGTTCGAATCCCACCACCACCGCCTGACTTTCCCCATTGTTTGTGGTGTATGACAGCACATTGATTGGCCGCCTCCCCCCTTCCTGAAAATTGTATCCATGAATATTCAATAAAAGGAAGTAAAAATTAAAAATAATAAGAAATAAGAGCGATTTCCACCGAAAATAGTAAGTTAAAACTTTCTATCCGCAAAAATATCACCCTGATCGTCGTACAGCTTCCATC
The DNA here is from genome assembly GCA_900618425.1 of Echinostoma caproni. Taxonomy (NCBI): domain Eukaryota; kingdom Metazoa; phylum Platyhelminthes; class Trematoda; order Plagiorchiida; family Echinostomatidae; genus Echinostoma; species Echinostoma caproni. The sequence continues at coordinate 26,274 of UZAN01040379.1, read as the reverse complement.
GTGATCTCGACACCAGAAAATTACCCTTCTTCTATGGAAGTTCTATCATTGGTTTAGGACTGCGTCATGATCCGCAATACTGAACGTTTCTGGTTGCAGAATCACACACCGTTCCATTCAGGTATCCAGTTGAACTGAATTCTAACCCGTGCACCTTAATCACCAACATGGCGGCTTCTCATTTATGGTACTCATTTCATTTTCTTGATTTATAAGTTTAGTGAAGATTGTACGCACCGCACAAACACTTTAGTTTAATGATCGCTATATCTTCGACGCACTTGCTTCCTAATCTGAAACAGCACATGAAAATAGTATATTGCTCTGGTCAGAGATTTTGTTCTTGGTGCGTATACATTCGTAGATTTATATAGTTGTATGTTGGTCAAAGTTTTACGATTCACCTCAATTTGACCTGAAATCTTGCAAATACTGGTGTCCAGATCTGTTCGACTCATGTTTTCCTCATATAGATTCCGATGGCCTTGAGCCGTTTGAAAAAAACTGCGGATCTTGCACCTTGATACGTAAATTACCTTCGTGATCGTCGTTCATTCACTGTGCGCTTCGAATATGTTTTAATATTATCCAATCAAACTTCAGAGGCGAGACCAACTTGCTTGTCGAGCTATTGAGTGATTTGTGATGGCAACACCCAGAAGGAGGTTGGTGGCATTTTGTCACCCCAGGAACCCGTTTTCTAGACTAAAGTAATTTAGCAAGGTAGTAATTGAAATTAGTTTGATCTTTGTATACGTCGTACGTACATCATCGCCACTCCGGGTGCTTCAGTTACCTAGAGTTTGGACTTGAAGGTAATAGCACTTCTCCTATGTCTGTGTGCTTCGTTCGGATCGAAAACGAGAATCTTTTCACCAAGACCACCCAGACAAGAAAGTTCTGTCCCTTGTTTACAGCCACTGTGTACTCTATGCATTTTTCATGTACGCATGCATATTTCTGGTTTTGCTGAGCTTTCTCCTCGGTTGGTGCAACTTGGTTTGCCTCCTTGCTGGAATGACGGTTACCAAGGAACATTTCGTTATCATGTTTAATTGAAAATTCTACCCTTTCAATCTTTATACAAACTGAAAGTTTTATCATGGGAATAACATGCAAGTCCGTGCTTATCTTGTCCCATAAGTTTGTGTTATGGTTGAACGACAGTGATACATACAGTTCCTTGTGTAAAATGTCACATGATACGTGCTTCTTCCTCTGTTGCAAGCAGCCTCACTTATGGGGGAATGTAAGGTGTGCTAATGGTTCATCGAGTCTTAGCTTGAAAGATTCAGTGCTTGGTGCACTGTTGACGTGGGGTGGGAGAGAGTTCCAGATGAAACACACACTGACTGCAAATGACTGACGCCGGCCTTCAAATCGGCAATGTGAGACCACTAGTTTGAACGGGTTGCCACTAAGAGTTCTTTATCTACTTCTTTATCTTTATTTTACTTTCTTTTATTTAATATGCAAAAAGATACAATTTTCAGGAGAGAACTAATATTTTTATGTACCCAAAACATTCGTTTTGAATTTGAAGGAGACACGTACAAACAGATTGATGGCGTTGCCATGGGCAGTCCGTTAGGCCCAATTCTAGCCGATGTATTTTTAGGAATGATTGGACAAAATCTTGCCAATAATATCTCCCACTCTAACTTGTACAAACGTTATGTGGACAATATTTTTATACTTACGGAGCGTGAACATTTCGAATCCCTTTTGAGACAATTTAATTCTATTCATCCAAATCTTTCCGTATCCCATGAACAAGAAAGC
>UZAN01040379.1:4065-22932 GCA_900618425.1 Echinostoma caproni | reverse complement strand
TCTATTTACGGATCCACTGTTTGCTATCTTGTCTCATATCAGATCGTAAAATAAGAGTGAAATCTGATAAATATTAATTGTAAAATATCAGGAGTTTATTTCCCGAGGATGACATCTTGTTTTGCAAAATTTTCAATCCTTGCTTGAGCTCTTCTCCGTCAGCCCGCGCCACAACAAACCAGCAAATCGTTATATTTCTATGCGAGCCGTTAGCCTGTATTTCTTAGCACTTTCGTGTATACAAAATATATACTTCGGACAACGCATACATATCTGCACCCTGGTTTCCATTGCATTATCACAGTCAAGTCTAACAGTTTCATTTTCAAAAATAATTTCGTCGTGTATATAGCAAATGAAGCGTGAACTGAAAAGCTAGGAAGCAATGGACAGCTGTTTTGACATGGTTGGGTCTCATCAGCTGTGCGAATCCATCGACCTTGGGACCCCAAGGGAAGAACGCAAGCATGCTACCCATTCGGCCACCGGGCAGCTGATCAGACTGTTTTTCGTTTTCCATTCACACGATATAGCACAACCCATCTTTGGAGCTTGTTGCAGGCCACAGACCGTGCTCATCTCAGCACTAGCCTCCGGAGTTATGACTCGGTTGGAAGCGTTCACACGCTTCGTTTGGTATATACACGTCGAATACACCTTTGAAGTTGAATCAAATCCTCCATTACTCACTTGAAGTCTAATAGTGTTCAATATGCCCAGCGAAATGCATGTAAGTCACTATGCTTCACAGTTTGACATCAGGAATGCAAAACTAGTTAAAGATCACACAATGGCACGGACTAAATATAGTCACCAGTTGCATGTGATTAATGGAGGATTTGATTCAATTTCGCAAAAGGAATTCGGCGCTTACAGAGCGAATGGTTGAACTTCAAAGCTAGGAAGCACTGGACAACTGTTTCGACCTGGTTGGGTCAGTGCAAATCCATAGACCCAATTGCGGTCGAACACAGGATCTCACAGGCAGAAGGTAAGCATGCAGAACGGGTGGCATGCTTCCTCGCCTTCCAGTTCACTCTTCATTTGCACCATACATGACGAGTTTCTTCTTCGAAGTAGTCACGAGTGCTGAGAAAACATTTATACAAATAACTCAGTCATGGAACCGTAGTAGTCAAGTGCATAAAGTACCACGTTGGCTATTTGACACTGAAACAGAAAAAATAATTCATCAAGCAGAGGCTTTTCGGGAATTGACACAATTGTCTCCAACTATTCTTGAGTGTGATTTCCTAGTGCTTGGATAACGTTGTTAAATCGGATGTAAAAGGGAAAGGGAAATGTGTTTTCACAGTAGAAAGCTGGGACATTTGAAGCACAAGAGAAGGATTTCAATCACCCAGTGTGCATTTCCACCCAAACCATTCGGACCCTGTGGTCTTAGGTTCGAGCCCAGCCATCGCCACCCAACTTTGGCGATAAACAGCTTTTCTGTCACACGGTTCTATACCACGCCTGACCTATCGGGGCCTTATGTGGTTCTCCACTCTACGTCTCGACGATCACTTTGCTGGTTCCTATCACTGAACAGCAGGTCTTCGTGACTATGGAGTCCGTCTCGTCTGTTGTTCATCACACGCTGGTGTGTAATAAAAAAATCAAACTCGAAACCCGACAAAAAAACAGTCTTGGTTCTCTAAAAACGACCAAACAAAGTTCCGTTAGGCGTTCTCCCCCTCACTCATCTGACCGACTTTTTCCAAAACGTCAACCCAGATAAACTGAATTAAGGTGGAAGGAATAGCCACAAAAAGACGCGTCAGTTTGTTAGAATCAGGTGCAGTCGATCTCTGATGGGTATTTTGGCTCCAATAACTATATTCCAGTCTCCTTTCCTATTACTCGTGGTCACTTCGATATGGTCACTTGCAATTTGTGTCCACGTATATGGTGTTTCAAGTTACTGAAACGCTGTACGTGCTCACTGCTTGCATGGAAATAATCCAAACAATTATATAAACCTGTAATATTCAGTTTGGGGTGAATTATAGGGCAAAATCAAATCGATCAATGATCTTCACCTTTTCCTATCAAGCTTTAGCTAAAATTGGCAGTCCTTTGGCCCTAACCCACATTCATTTAGCCAATCTAGATATTAGTTTTTATTTAGCAATTCCATTTATTTCTTTATTCCTGAGACCTAAGTATCAACTGGCCACCGATTGCAAGATGGGCCGATATCTTCTAACCGGACTTCTCTCTGTTCTGATCGTATTGCTTGCCTAGAGTCTCTTTTTTGAGCTGTTGGCCTGCACGTTGTGGCCTATAACCTGCTTTCACCGCCTAAGTAGAATATCTGATGGTTAATTAATAGAACATGTACATTCAAACTTAGGTTTGACCTTCACATCAATCAATCAATCCAAGAACCGCTTTCGACTCTGTCGAATAAAACATTTTTTCCCGTAAAGCCTTTCCTCAAAGTACCCGTCAAAAAGGAAAACAATCAGTTTTGTTCCGTAAAATTCAGTTTACCCACTATTACAGTTTTCTTGATGAGCGTGTTGGCAGCGAAGAGACAACGACAAATCAAGTGGATATGATCGTCCTCATGTTGGAAATCCATCGGTTCACTGTTGATGGATATATACAAAGCAAGTGATGAATAGTCTTGTTGCATCTGATCACTAAAAGCATTGTGGATATTCAAAATGATCTTGCTAATGACATTAATATTGGAATCTTGAAATAATTTCACTTTAGTTGTATTCTGCAATAGCGTTTTTAACTTCTACCTAATTTATTTTGTTCGGTTCACATCAACAATGATAGACCTTCGGGGCCATGTTGAACACACATCCTTATGCCAGTAGTGGACGTTTCTACGGGAACGGTTCCTGCTATGTGTTTCGATGGAGTCCTGACACGTGCAAATCCCGACGAAGAACAAAGCGTCGTCAGTCTTCCTGTCCCCAACCACTGACTGGAACCGAATCCCCAACGGATCCTTCGCTGCGAGCGGACCCGAGTGAATGTAACTCGTCCCCCAGCAAAATGCGTCCCATTAGTCCAACCTGTTTAAGCGAACCACGAGACAGTCTACAATCGACCAGTTCACTGTCAGATGCCTACTCAAGTGCGTTTATTGAGCAAGGTGAGGAGGTGACTGAGGATTTCGCTCGACTATTCTATTTGGACGAATCCGAGATGAATGAGATCGGTGAAGAGCAAGATGCTCAAAAAATGCGTTTTCAGGTTTGTCCATTATCTCTGTTTGAGATCCGCCGTACCGTTTCATTTCTGCATCATGTTTCAAAAAGGTGTTCTTCTCTTCTACGAATTGGTCTGTGGGTAAACTGCATTGAAGTTCAGTCTAAAAATTAATCGTTTTTATTAAAATACTATCCCCAAGGTAAAACCTGCAAATACTTTGAAGCGGTGTTGCCTTGTTGTCACTATGGTTTATGTTGAACAACTACTTAAAAGAATTCACTCTCTCAAATTAGCTACTTACGGACAACGGAATTTATTTTGCATTGTTCACAAAATTACTTGCACATGTTCAATTGGGGCATCATTCTCTACAGAATGGATGGCAAGACGAAAACTGACGATACATTTTCTGTTCTTTTACTCGCCTATTAGGGACAGCATGAAAACAGTAACAGGTGCACTCAATCATGTGATTCGGTCTCATTGGTTGTCTTCTTTCTGTATCAACGCGACAAAACAATGTTATATTTTTGTGGGCAGGGTTTTCTTTCGTAGCGCTGTGTAGCGGAATAGAAGAGGTCAAATCACCGATCGCTTGATCAATACAACCTGGCAGCCTGTTTTCATGAGGTGTCGGTTGCGCAATCATCAAAGCTGAATATCTTGGTTATAACTGCATGGGTTGGACCTTTTGTGTCATGGAGGTCATCAGCCACTTGGGTATATGTTCCATCACTGATTTTGTCAGCAGTACTACTGTTCAGTGCAACTGGAGGCTCTTAACAATCGAGCGACAGCTTTCCAACCACAAGTTGGAACAGGAGCTGTAGCTGCTTTTAGTAAATATAAGGTTTCTCATGCAACTGAAGAAAAGGACAATGAGGACAATGATAATTTAAAGGTTTCAGATATTCCTCAACCGAATTGGCCTAAATCTTCTCAATATAGTTTGTGAAACTGAGTGAACACCTTGAGTAACAACTGGAAGAGCGCTACTAGAATAGCTACACCAGGCGATCCGAAACTTTACAATACTCAGTTTACCATCATAGATAGATCACATATAGAAAAATATGTTCACGCGTGAGCATCTTTAAAGAAGACATCCTATATCTGGAGGGAAGTTGCAGCACTGACCACTAGGATGCTACCGGGATAGAAAGTCAGGAGGTATGATAGGCGATTGAAAAACCTGCTTCTTTTAAATGGAGTTGAAACAAGAGGATCGAGTAAACGTTTTGAAGATTATCATGTATCATGTTATGGTAGACTTCACTGGCCTCTCAGACTCATTCCATCCAACGGGCTCAGCCTCAGACTGCTGTATAGCGTAGTTAGTCTGAATATCCGTGCCAGGTTTCCAACAAAGTAGGCAGTACAGAATTCGAACAGACCACCCAAAAGCACCAGTATCAGAGTCTTTAAGATAACTCCACATCTATAATTGATGTGCATATCTGTCTTGGACGCATGATTTAGCATCACATTCCTCGTTCGAGAAAATACCGAATAACTTACAGTACTAGAAACCATAGAATTGACCGATACCACAGCGATCTGAATGTCTGATTAGGCCGGACCACACAGTGTTCTTTGAAAGCTGAGATAAATTGAAAGATGTCTACCTGTTGATGTCGCATGTGAACTTGTGGATAATTTATAAAACATTCAAATCACTATGGACTTTAGAGTGGTTACGGAAGTTCGAACCTCGGTAATGGTTCAGGCCCAAACGACTCGTGTTAAACCAGTAAATCCAGCCCCATCGATTGCTTCACACCTCTTGAAAGCAGTGATAATCACTCGCACCAATATAAAGTAATGACGTCACTAAAGGCACGTGATTCAATCATTAGTCACCTGGATGATGCAGAAGATGCGTGCATTTGTTCTCAAGTGAAGAACACCGCACTAGACGGAATGGGGAGATTTGTGTGTGAGTGTGTGTGTGTGTGTGATTTATGATCTAACACGCTGTGCGTCACTAGCACTGGCTGTGCAGTCAGCTTTTTATGATGGCCTTGTTACACCACAGCCACCGTGACAGGTTCTTGATCATCAAAGCTACATTCGAATGTGTGCGGATACTTGGATGATCTCATCAGTAAATCTATGGGTTTCGTTCTATATATGTTCGTTTGATTAACACAAATTCACAGACGAATTTGTACAATACTCTGAAAGTTTCACAGCTAAATCAGTCACAGGAATAGAAGAATTCGAAGTAAGACCGCGGCGTAAGACTTTGAAGTCCAGGGAAAATAACTAAGTGCAATAAATTAGGATGGGGGAAAACACTGATATACAGAAGTAGAAATAGCTGACTGGAATGCTCGAAAGTCGGAGGAGGAAGTTGCGGTTTGAATACACAGCCCCGGGGCGATATGTCGTTGGTGGCCCGCATTATAGATTTTCCGTAAAAGATTCAGCCAGCGACTTTCATTCCCTAGGTACGATTGCTGTACATTCGACGTAGAGAAGGTAATTAGGTTACAGAGTATTATTTGTGATAAACGAGGTTGTTGGATTTATCATTATTATTACGAATGATTATACTTTTATTCTTCTTAGAAGTATGTTTAAGTACTATTTTTATTATTAAATAATTGAGTCTAGTTCCGACTACTACTACCTTGAACACTCGAATGACAGTTACGTAATGTTGATCCCCTGTGGCTCCTCTTTTTGGTCCATCGACGACTGTTACTTTGAAATGATATGTTTTGTGCATCGGGAAATTCATACTGGGTACCACTAACATTTCGCAATATTTATATGTGCTTCCTGATTCTCTGATGAGGATGTGCACCTCTTCTTTATCGTCCGCACTCCTCTACTAGCTTTACGATAAATTCTCTCTCTGTTAACAGAGCAGATTGTTTGAGTGGTGAACTCATTCGATCAGTTGTGCCCATAATTCATTGCCTGTGTTCGGAAAAGATGGCAGTATTGGACATTTTCTGGGATGGTTAAAGGCCATAATGGTCGATTTTGCCTGACTCACAAGTCATCAATAGAGAAAGAAGGCACATGTTGCAAGATGTTAACATTTCGTTTAATCTTCTCAGTCGCTGCATTAAACAAACGGGCACATATAAAGCACATATGATTAATCATTTATAGTGAACGAACGTGTACAAGTATATAAAGATTACTAAATTTGGTAGCAGGTCAACTTCACGTCTAGTGGATTGATTGTATCAAAATGTTTTGTGCACATAAGGTCGGGTGATGTAAGCGAATTGTATGCTTGTACACGTTTGTTCGCCATAACTCATTAACCCCATGTGTCATATATGTACTTGTTTGTTTTAAGTCAGCAGTTGAAAAGATTAAACGAAACGTTAACATCTCGCGACATTTGTCTTCTTTCTATATTGATGAAATGAATAAAGGAGACTTAATGCTTCAAATGACTCAGAGGTTCCAATGTGGAGTTATTTATTGTCCGTATGACCTCTGGGTATGCCAGAATAAACCACAAGACTGCCGTATGTAGACCTATTGAAGCTTTGTAGAACACCTGTTTGCTAATCTTGTTGTAGGTCATCCAGTTGCTCCACCAATCTGGATGTGGGTGCTTTCTGAACTATTTGAAAATTTGTAGATGGTAGACTCTGAGCGTTACCCGTTCCCGCATTTTGATATTTGTATTCTTCGGTTCGCAAACCAAGAAAAGTGCTCCTGTATAAACGCAGAACTGCCTGGCGAAGGGCTTCAGCTTCTACCGTGGTTGTTGTGTCTTCGTTTTGAATAGAAACCGCGTGGATATGAAGTCTTTATCATCTGAGAGGCAGTGCCCAAGGCGGGTGTACGTCGTTGTCCAGATGTATGCATTGGGTGGCGGCCCAATGCGACCCACATAATTTATCTCTTTTCCCAACTAAGCCAATGGAAGACTGTTACTCAGAACTTTTGAATGAATAGTTCCCAGTCTAATGGGATTCCATCAAATGGCCTGGAGAAGGAAGAGGAATGTTTCTTACGCGAATGTTCAGATAGGTTATTGCAGTTCTAAAAACACTGTTTTCATTCCATGGTTCCGATACACAAAGGATTTCCATAACAAAAGCTTCTCTCATTCCTTTTCTTAGAGGTGGGGGAAACAGCTGGTTGGTTAAAACGCTCAGGTTGAAATACAACGGTCCAAATCCATCAACATTAAAATTGGCGAATTTCAGCCGGGAAAAGATTCGGTACAAATCCAGAAGGCCGTATGATCAATGTGGAATTTTCGTGTCGTTCAAATCATGTTTCTTCCGTTTTCGTCTAACATACTCTTGATCTAACGGACTCAGTTTCGTGTTTCGCCTGAACAAGGTATCAATCTGTTGACCTAACGACCCTCGGAGTCTAGGTGCTCGACATCAGCTGATTCGATTTTATTGAGTCGAACATGATTCGCATCCCTACGTGCTCATGCACGTGCCACTTGTCTGTCATGAATACGGACGCGTGTACACACAAGTCGACCTTGAGCTCAGGGTGTGTATCAATCAACCTTATGGACCCTGCTACTAACTGCATGTTCAATGTTACTGATCGTGTTAATGTACATTAAGTTTTACTTGCATCCTATTATCACAATGATAAGTTTGTATGTATGCTTTATAAGGAATACAGATTGATATTGAATTTTCAGCAGGTTGTCTCATAATAGTCAATTTGCTGCTTTGGGAAAAACAGTCGACCAGATGTAATTACAAATGGTGGGAGCGGATCGCACCTCTTCCGGGCAAATGTTATGTTAAACTATAACTGCTTGACCAATACTGGCCAAACTCGTAGAGCCTTTGACTGGCATGTTTCACTCACCATTTTTGCTAGCAGTTAACGAATACCATTGCGAGTATTGTATATTCCTCTGAGGAGAACGAGATAAAAACAAGACAGATGCGTCGAGCTTTTACTTAGGCATCATAGGAATCTTTCCAATGTGAGCCTCCCGATACCTTTGAATCCTCAATTGAGCTTTAAATTATGCTATTAATCAGAATTTCAACACTGTAAGCATCTTATTGGAAATTCTGCCAGTCCTAATCAAATTGATCTTTTACCCTCTGTTCGACATGTGTGTAACAGATCATTTTACACTGGACATTTTCCCGGGAGTTATGCAAACTATCGTACGTTTGCTTACTTATTACATGTAATGTGTGTCTGCTCAATCCCACCTCCACTGACTCACTGCGATGACAATCGGCTATATTTGAACCACCAGGTCAAATGATTGACCTCTACCCCTGTGCAACTGATTGGTGCGTATTGGGTCTCCCGCGCGTGAGGAGCACGTATAAACCCAAGACACTTCAATTCTAAGGCCTAATCAATTGATAGCGGTATTTCAAACCTGATTAGATTGAATTGAAAATATACGTGCTTTGCATCATTTTGTCACACAATTCTTATTCTTTTTTTACAGAAATACACGTGGAGTGGAAAGAATGCGTTTTTCATCAGTGGGGAAAACGAATCTCTTTCAATCGGTTGTTCTCAGTAAGTGCGACATGTGTTTGCTTATTTTAAATATCGTCGTTCTTCATAGAGGACTGTCTGGAAGTAGCTCTTCTCGTCACAACTAATAGAATTGTCCATCATTGATACTTCAACTGTATTCCAATCATGAGCAGATAGAAAGAGGGCCTTGAAAACTTGCATTGAAACTTGTGTACGAGCAGTTACCGATTATACAGCTGATAGATCAATTTAACACTGAGATGTTATATGAACTTGCATTTTCCCTGGATAATTATATCTCATACTTAAGTTGCCATCTTTTTTATTTCATTTTATTTTAATTTATTTCAACACGTAACCAATTGCATAGAACTGGGAAATGTGCTCAAAAGAATTAACAAAAATTCTGTAGAATGTGTTAATATATTGTGTGAACAGGTTACTTTCCGGTTGCACTGACTGGGGGTTAACCTCGGAGTCCCCACCCGAAGCCTTTGGCTAGAAATTGAAACCTGCATGACAACGGGACGGAGCACAGAGTTTGCAGTCCATGGGGATCGGTGTCCAGTTCATTGGATAATACGCTCTTTGAACGGGATCAAACCTCAGAGGTGACCAATAAACCTTGATGCCCAATCGAGCCGGTGACCACTACCACGACCAGGAATAGGTGTGTGGTTCGTGCGCCTCTTCTTGGTCTGTTTGGAATCAGGGTTGTTAGCCAAATCCCCTAGGTGAACTGACAGTGGTTCACCAACCAGGTTGTAGCCCCAGATGTTGGCGTACGTTGTCCTACAAAGAGATGAACGGAAGTAAGATTTCCTAAAAAGGGAAAGGAAAATTTCAAACGTAAGAATTACTATTTTTATCTCCCAACAACTGTTAATTATGACATCCCTCCTGAAAATATTACCAAAGAACTTCAGGTCGCCTTGAAACTTTATTATCTCACCGAATCTCCGAAGAACACTTGAAAGCATACGCAGACCTCGGTCCACTCGTCAAATATTATGATAGAATGTACTTAGGAATGAAATATTCGTTCGTATTTACATAACAACAAACTGATCGCATTACACTGAATGCCTAGAACAATCGATAAACTGAATTACCTACTTTAAATCACTGAGTGTAAAGCGACTTCGCATGTTTTAGTCCGTCTAATCCCAGTTCATGCACCTATATCCAATGGATCATTGAAGGCTCTGACCGAATAGACTCTTATCGATCTGGGATCACCTGTGGTGGCTTTCTTACACGGAACTCCTCACGAGGTGACCTCAAATTGGTAACGCCTACCTACATGGACTAATATCAGTCCTGTCAAGAACTAAATAGTATAGTGCAAGTTCAAACTGCCATACTCAGACGATGTGCATCGGTTGGGTAGGAATTTGACCTGATTCACGGATTTTCCAGGACGCTCCTTTGTGTTTTAATACCTCGATATTCACTTTTCACAATTCTGACGGTGCGCTCATATCGACAACCTATAGCCCGTCGAACACGACGGAAAGTTTAGTTCTGTAATGAAGAAAAAATTTTTGTCACATTATTTGAGAATGGTTACTCCCATACTTCTATTTATTCATCCAATCAGAAAGAAAACCTTCTCACTCATCTACTTGTCGGTTTTTATTCAGTATGTTCACATATATCTCACATATTAATTGTAGCGTATTACACAACGTATTATGACTGCCTTGAAAGAATATACTAAACCATTACTTTGTGTTTTTACTCAGTTGTGTGTCATCATCATACGGGAATATTTTACAACCGTGTTCAGTCGTAATTTGTATTTTGGCACTATCGAAACAGCTGCTTCACAGCACCTACTTTACGCACCGCACACACAAACAGACAAACATTGCCTATTAGATCCACAAGAATGCTGAACTGAGTGGAACTGACGCAGAGTACCAAAATGTAATACTTCATATCTCTGCATGCATTGACTTCAGCGAAATTCTTTCTGAACCACTCATTCACCAAACACGTGATCGGGTATGATCACTACGTCATCCAGGTTCATACTGTTCATTGTATTTGCAACTCCATTCTCGGTCCATTGCAAGATAGTAGCGTTTGAGAAAGTTCACTTTTTTTATCTGTTCTGTTACATAATCATTTCATATGCATCATTCAATTTCCAATTCACCTCTTTGATCCCCAAATTCCAAGTGGTCTAGTTAAGTTTCACGAATGTCTTGATTATTTCAATGCTTTTTTATACGTCTGGTGTCACTCGGGGGGGGGGGGGGGGGGAGGTGGACGCGGTACACCTGACTGAAGTCCATTTACTTGAGTTGCGTCGTTCCAAAGACGCAGTTCCCCTTTGATGTTTGCCGTATCCTAAAGTTTATTTCACTCGTACCGATGCACGACCAGTAATTCTCTATAAATAATGACAGTAAAAGGAATAACTCTGATACTACCACTTCATAAACAATCACTCCACGTTTTGGGGATCTAAAATTATACCAAATAGTAAATCAATTCTTTGTCTCTATTTTAAGATCTAAATCGCAAATGTTTTTGACGCTCATCGAAGTAAGAAATATTCGTGCACAGGTGGAACATGGAACCAGTCAGAGGGGCTCCAGGGACTGCAACGAAGTGGGAAGATTTATCAACTGTGTTGGGATCTGCACATATCACCATTTGCTTGGTTAATCTTATGGTGATACCCATCACATCATCAAATCTATCAATCACAAGTGAAATTTCATGAACTCATTTTGGCTGGTAAACGTACTGCTGATTTCTCAACATACTCCACTTTGTATTGAATATATATTAGCTGATACAACATTAATGGTTGTTATAATAATTGCAAGGCAGCCATTTCTTTCAGAGCATTGGAACATCATCGGCGATCCCAGTTAGAAAATCTGTCCACGGATTCTATCACTTACGTAAACAGTTTAATACGCTTACATATTCCAGCACACTTCAAGACTGATTAAGCATAGAATGGTTTCGTTCTCGCTTGCTTGTTTCCTGTGAAACTTCCGCAATTTTTATCACACATATTTGTATGATGAACATCAGACAGAGTAAACGCCACATTCACGAGGACCTTATTGTTGTTCATTTATGCAAAATTGCAACTCAAAGCACCGAAACTTGATATTGACGTGGAGGAGGGCAAAGCTGCCTATCACCAAAATGTGGGTGGCGGTCGTGGCGGGGTTCGAAACTCGGATAGAGGCTTAAACCCACGCAAGGATACCGTCTACACTTCTGTTCTGCACATGCTCTACCAACTGAGTTACCAGGGCGGGGGCGGGACGTACAAAGCTTATAATGCCTTGAGTTGTACAAAGCGATCCTGTTTCCATTGGAATCCAACGTCACAAGCGTAATCCTCAATCGGATAGTGATAGTCCACTAAACATTGACCTGTCGAAGAACACATGATTGCATGAAAAATACTCACGAACGGGTCAACAGTCATTTCGACAGTTTCCAATCGTGACCTGAGACGCAAGTCCGACGGAATGGAGGTTGATTCCAACGTCGTCGGACTGCGCTAGAAACATATCGACTAAAAGTTACGACCGCAAGTTTTCATGTCTATCATCAATTCATTGATGACACATTTTTCATCGCTGGCCCAGACTGTAATGTAAAGTACATGGTACAGAAGTTGAACGCTGCTGTCTCAATTCTGTACAGTTTACTGTCAAAGTGGTAGCTCAATGTGACACCAACCCGGGAAGATGATGTTCACGGTGCGCCCACAGAGAGAAGACATAAAAATGGTCTGTACACAAGCTCACACGGTTTTATGCCTGTCAGTCAACAAAAGTATTCCTTAAAAATTCCTTGTATGAAGAGCAAATAAAATTTATTCAGCAGTGACTTGAATGATTTCATTGCCGATTTGCACTGAAGCAACAAATACCCCGGGGAATTTACTCCGAGAAATATAATCGATGGAAACCGAATACACTTGAAGTGCTCATGGTGAAAATGAAGATTCTCATTATATTGGTCTTCTTTTTACCGTTGACTGTTTCACTGAAACTGTTGGGAAGAAGATCATTGCAATTCAACCCAAGATGAGCCCGGCTGCATATTTGCTAATTATGTGAAATACATTGAACAAACTTACATCACATTTGACCCTAATTACGGTCAATTCAGATCAATACGAATCTCGCGGATATTAATCACCAATATTGCGTCGTACGGCAATATTCACTCAGTCCATCCGTCTGATCCATGGCCTATGACCGACAGAACTTTGTTCATTGTGTGCTTGATCGGTACAATCATTTTCTTACATTGATCGATGCTATTTTGAGTCACATATAAGCATCAGAGTAAACCTTGTAAATTGACTTGTGACTTGTGTTCACGGCCATTAAGATCCAGTGCTGCTGAAGCCGTGCCTTCTCTCTTGTGTTTTAGTAGGCCTGAAAAATCGATAGCCGACCGTGCGTCCTGTGTTTCGCCGTCCACGGACTTAGTGCTAGTCCGCTGTTCTCGTATTCCCGTGTGCTACTAGTGTTACTGTGCTATATCTTCTGTTCTTTGCACTTGTGGTGTTCACCTGTGATATAGTGCTGTGCTACATAATAGTAGGCAACGGATTTGAACGGCTCCAAGAATAACAATCTGGAGACGTAAAAACAACCAAATTGGGGAAATATAGTCCAATATACTCAAGAGGTTCGGACCTGGGATAATATCCAACGCTATTCCGGTATACGCAGCAGACATTGACAACCGCAGACCTCAAATCTAACGTTACTGGTGATTTAGCAGGTCCTTACAAATCGATGAAGACAAATTTGATACACACGAGGTTATTTGATGAATCCTAGGGACATGTTGAGCCGTCCGTGGTCATCCAGTTCATTTATAAGCTAGGTGAACTGTGCCATACAATTTCAGGAACGTCACCCATCGATTTGCAGTTAAACGTTCTTTGATTTAAACCTCTTGCGACTCATCACTTTTTAACACTGAATCCAAGAAAGTCTCGGTAGCATTTTCAGGCAGTTGAGCTCAGAATGAATCCATTGATAACACGGTAAGTAGTGATAATGGCTTTGTACGATCGATTTATCAAAAGATCAGGAACTCTGGTGGGATTCCAAGAAGCATATGTTTATCACACGTACGCTGATTGGGTCAGTGGTGGTGGTGATTAAGCGGTTCACGTCTGTGTCAATGGCTTGCCCAGGGTCCCCATTTTCGGGGTATCAATCCTGACATAAGAACTGGAAATTGGTGCACTTTTGCTGACTTAAGTGCTAGAAAACTGAACAAGACCACACACACCGTGGAAGGTCATGGATGGAGTCAATGTCTTAGTTCAAACACCATCAAATTATCTGGGGAGAGGGAGGAGGAACAAACAGATTAAAAGCTATTTTTATAACCACATGGCTCATGATGTTTCACTACTTCTCTCAATTTATGAGATCAGCGCTCATTAATTATAAGATAACGGTAGTCAGGGTAATGTTCATTTTAGTACGACCCATCTTAGCCTACCAACCCAGTTGATTTTGAACCGGGGCACTGGTGTATAATGGGGGCATATGAATCGTCCCAAATTGTGATCAAAAGGAAATAGGCCTGGTTAAACCGAATTAGTGCCAAATTCTCACGTGGTATTCCTATCGTTACTGATTATGCTCCCATCTAAACGCCACTAGAATGTACATAATTCTTCTCTTTTGTCCAATAACAAACAGCGGTTGGCTCTCTCTTGTTCGCTTATTTCAAACTGAAAGTTTAATTATTCAATGTATTTTTCGTTCAGTTTCGCTCATATTGTTTTTATACATGATATGAAATTGGACTTGCATACATGACCTCATTT
This sequence comes from Echinostoma caproni, assembly GCA_900618425.1. Classification (NCBI taxonomy): domain Eukaryota; kingdom Metazoa; phylum Platyhelminthes; class Trematoda; order Plagiorchiida; family Echinostomatidae; genus Echinostoma; species Echinostoma caproni. The sequence goes on along the minus strand of UZAN01040379.1, from coordinate 8,459 downwards.
TTTCTCTTTCATATGCAGGGGACATGCTGCTATCCACTTGGACGATGTGCTACTTCACGGTCGAACGGATCCATGCGACACGTTTGACAATGAGCCACTTTGTGCAACCGGAGATTTTCTTGTATCCAATTTGGAAATTTGGTCTTTCCAATGAATGAGAAAACCAACACACGCACCGTACAATTCCGTAGTCAGGTGATTCGACACAAAAGAAAACACGGCCTTTCACGTGTGCCTGTGTGCATAAGAATCAGGAGGTAATATTTTGTCGGTCCTTGAATGATTCCCTCTTTTTCCTGATGTGAAGCCTCCACCGGGCAACCAACCATTTCGTGTACTCGACTAGCTTTCTCGGTTTTCCTAGTATCGCCAAAGCTCTCCATTTCCTTATTCTATCACCACATGTCCATCTGACACTTAGATGTGTCAACCGTCAGTGGTGATAACGATAATCAACCTTATCTACGCACACACACACACACATCTATTTACCGGAAGGAAAACTCACCGTTTCCCACCAGAATCAATGTGTTCGTGATCCATGAATTTGTTCCCCCTGGTCCCGTTATATAATTGCGATTATGGTGACAATGATACAGACAACTTTTTCCCAATTTATCCCTTTTTATACCCACATCCATAAATGGTATTTTTATACGATTTTTCGATTGGCAATCAGCAGTCACACACACGGAAACCCATCCTTGTCAATGGTTGTTCATTCTTTCGTTCTATCCTCAATATACCCATTTGGAAAAGATATTTCCAGTACAATCAGCAAATGATTGCCGCAGTTCTTGCTTTCCCCAGCTTTACGTCAGTTTTTGTTCTCTTTGCACAAGATTCAGTGACTTCAATTGAAAATAAACGAATATGCATGAAACTTGGTGAACGGTGACTCGGAACTTTTCTGTAACGTGGGCATGTTCCACATGACTAGTTTGTCTATCTGCATTGGCACACTGTGTCTTTAGTGTTGTTGCTCCATCGTGTTTAATGATATTGTGCAATTTCTTCGAACTTCCCGTACGGATAAATCGGTGCGTTTATCGGGTGAGTATCTTCTTGCTCTATCCCACGTTCATCTATTAACTGCCACCACGGTAACCTCCGTTACATTCCTGATTTCACTGTGAACTCCGTTTTCTTTTTTTCAAAGACTTCAGTCCGTTTTGCTTTTGTTTGTTGGTTTTTTCCGATTATTTTGTGGTTTCCTGTTCCCATATTTTTTCATCGGTGTTCTCCCAATTATTCATCCCCACCTATGGACAATTTTTGTGACATCCTTCTCCCCATTCTACTCAGATACACGAAGAGTGTTGGCTTTTTCTTGTCTATTTGTGAGTTTCACCGTACTTTATGCTACTCTGCTCGCATTGAACAATCCACCCATCATAAATACTCCAATAGAGATTGATTAAATCGTCGTTTTCTTTTCCTGTTCTCAGATGAGATTCTGTTATTTTTCCCAGTAGTTTTGCCAATCTGCACCACAACTCCTCTTCGTTCCCTGTCTCCATTTCAGCACTTTTCCCATTCCAGGGAACTGTCAGATAGACAAACTCACACATACACACACACACACAAACGCACCAGGGCGTGCATGCGCGCGTTGCCTGGTTGAATTCACATTTGCAAAACCGTTTGCAATCCTCCTCCTGTTCACAGGACTGTATTCGCCCGCGCTTCAGGGCGCACTGTTTCAGTCGTTTGTGAGTGTGCATATTGAACAGTAATCATCCTGTCGCTTCTTCTACCTTTGGCGTTCTGGAGGCACGCGCATACACACACAAGCGCAATTCTAACAGAATGAGAGTTGCTGGGCGAGAGTCTATATAGTAGGAATCTACTGAGCCCTGGTGTACTTCACTCGTGACCTCTACCCCGTTCTCCTCTATTTATTTATCCATCTTCGGCTACCTGTGCAAACTGGATTTTCTATTCACACGAAAACCACACTTCTTCACACTGTTATTATCATTATTATTTACCAAATAATCTATGTTATTACGCGAGAATTGTCATTTTATTCAAACTAATTGATCCCAGGTCGTTGACCGGAATAAATTACTTCTTCGTTGATGCAAAAGCCGTTATACTTTTCTACGTTTGTGTCGGGACATGCAATCGACAATTCCATCTGCATAGTCGCAGAAGCAAGATTTTATCTGCTGCGTTGCGATGTGATTATTCATCAGAATGCTAAATGGGACTGGGTATGGGAAAATAACTTACAGAAGAATTATCTGATGTTCCCTAGTCTGGCCTCGAAAAGACTGTGAACAACACTTTTAGCACGGAGAACACACCATTACTCATATCCCGAGCTACAGTCATTTCACATAATGTCCAGTTTAAGCTAGGTTCCACAAGGATTAGTGGTACCTCCTTACAAAAGACAAGTAAAGTCGGGAACGTCTCATATGCTTCGCCGTCACAGAACTCCGAGATCAATTTCTAAAACCATATCATCCTCCTCAGGGAGTAAATCGTAGTTAAGTAACTGCTAATGTGTTCAAGAAGCATCCCAAGGTTGATCAGCCAAATTATCTCGCTTTTTGCTCAGAGAGTGTGTGTCCCACCAGCTTTCTTTACAGATCATTAGATGCATATATCTGAATCCAACCACGAACATCAACTTGGAAGCTATCCACAATGAACTGAGATTTGATTGGCCAATTCAGGTGGCACAGTATCACTCCACAAGCCTATGCATCAGGTAACCCTGTGATGGGAAAAAATCGCATCTGATCGAAAAGTAGTACTCCATTATCCATTTACATCCTCACCTCTCAAAATCCGTCCAGTTGTAGCCGACAACCATCCCCACCTCCTCCAAATAGAGTGTATTTATCAGATTAGAGACAATTTGCCTCAAATATTCCTCCTTTTGTTATTTTGCCGATAGAAAGCATCTGTGAAGAATATGCAATCCCATTCGTGCACATTTGGTACCATATAGTCCAACTAATCGTGTGTTAAATGACCCATTCTTTTATCCTATAATTGATTTCCTTTCGCAATAACTTCTATAAACCTGAAAATATGTGAAAAACATTGCTGAATGCGTATGGCTGAACCAGCAATACACCTTTGGCTACGAAGCAAGACTGTCTTCGCCTAGACGAGCAACAGTTTAGGACATTGAATTGCATCAGAAATAAAATGGAATTATCTAACAAGCCGAATACTAATGTTCAGTACGATAAATCTCAGGTCAACTCAAGTCAAGTGCGTGCTTTATGCCCCATGAAAGGTGAATACGTGTTATCCACATAGTAAAAGTAGAACCAATAAGGCACGAGGCACGTAAAATCAGACCAGAACAGTAGAACTCAGGGATAAAACCAAACAATTTACAATATCAGTAAGTTCAGATCCGACCGCGAGGTTTACCAAGAAATCAATCTACATAAAATTGGTATGCGATTCTGGGAGCAAATACATCGTTATAGCAAGATTGGATGGAAGAAGAGGACGAACACATCATACGATCGTTGGGTCAAAGATGCAAAGGGTTGTTGATTAATTTTATGTATGACATTTAACATGAATGTGTATTTTGTTAATCGATGAAGCAAAATCCTGCCTCTTCTAGGTCTAGAAAGAAGCCTAAAGTCCTTTTTGAGCATTCCCGTAAATTTTGAAATACCGTAGAACCAATGGGATAAAACAAGCCACCATAATGGCGGATCACAAATCGGGGGCCCGATTGGGCTTTCAAGCGCTGGACACAAACGAACAATTTTCAGACTTCCAAATACATAGCATAAATTTCGGTTCATTGACAGCCATTTATCTCAAATTTACGGGTTCGTGTCATCTAATTTATTCGCTGTAACCACTACGGTATAAACTATCAGGTAAATATGTGCGATAGTTTGGTGCAAAAATGCAGTCGAAGGACATTCTACTTCCATGCATCAATTTATTCTAACCACGAGAAAGACTATAGTTTGAAATTTCGGGCTATCTCAAGTAAATAGAGATTTCGCAAAGAACTGTCTGTCAACCGGTAGAAACCACAAAACTAGCTAAATGGTTACTTTTCCACGTGCTAAACTAATCACAGTATTATAATCTTCATAAAAAGTAAACGCTCCTTGGCTTGCTTGTGAATGTAATAATCTCAGGTTTTCCAAACCAAAACAGGTGGATTTTCTTCAGTGATTCACAACCCGAACCTCAATCCAGTTCATCGCCGCAAACGCCCTTTGACACATGTCCAAGTTACCCAATACAACTAGATGCCCAATCGTCCGGGAGACCACTACCACAACCAGGAAATTTTGGTCGTATGAACCGTACTCCTCCTTCAGTTTGATGTCAAATCAAAGTATCTAGCCAACTCCTTTATATGAACTATTAAGAAATGACCAATAAGGTTTTAGTGC
>UZAN01040378.1:68409-80485 GCA_900618425.1 Echinostoma caproni | reverse complement strand
ATTCTTGGGACATTGATCGTGTGGTAAAGACCTGAAAGTATGCAACAGGGGTGAACAGGTTTTATATCTTAAATGGGGAATAAGGATTTTGGATATGTTTGTTTCAGAATTACCATTTGCATAAGTCATTACTCGATTAATTTTTGTTATTGCAAGGACCATTCGTGNAGATAACCAATAATCTTCTTTTGTACATATTATTTAATCGTCTTTTTCTCTTCCAATAAATGAACTGCGAACTGCCATCCCGGTGGCCTTTTCCTCGAGTGTCAGCTACGTGGGGCATTGCATGCTGGTGCCATTGCGGTCCAGTGCTTCCGTGATCTAGTCCATGATAGCTGATCTTTGATTCAGGTCCTGTGATTCCTTTTGTGTGGTTTGTTCCGAATTCCATGAGTGGTAATACTACTACTACTACTACTACTACTACTACTACTACTACTACTACTACTACTAGACAATTACATCACCTGATTACATCAAATCCGTGATGGTCTCATTGTCAAGTGACAATGTGATGCAGTGTGGAAACGAAAGATAATGAAATTAGTCGACAGCTAGTGAGTGGCTGTACAAAGGTAGTACAATGACCAATGTAGTCACGACTTAGGTCAAACAGTTCACGACACCAAGGTTTACAGGAAATTATCACTATGGAAGACGAGTAGAATGAAACAGGAGAATATCGGGGCGGTGGTGGTCCAGTGGTAAAGGTTACCAAGTTATCACTCAGGAGGACGTGTTTTCGAGTATCATCATCCCCATCACCTGACTTTCCCCATTGTCTGGTGTATGATAGCTCTTTGATTGGCCACTTCCCCTTCTTGAAATTCGCATGTTCAATAAAAAAGGAAATAAAAATGAGAAAAAAATTAAGGGTGAGAAAGTACAGTTAGTCGAGTGAATAATAGTCATCCGTGAAGCACCACCGTGGGTGGTTGCTGTCTGATATAGCATTTGCCGGAGATCGCATTAAGCCGTTCTTAAGTTCCAATTTGGTGTTTATCCTCATAAACAGTGACTTTTCTCGCAAATGCACGAGGATCTCGATCGGATTCTAATAGAAATGAACATTCATTTTGGACAAGTGTATGTCGTCAACGTATGAAATTGACATTTCATGGAATGCAAAACGTATCTATGACTATTTGGAGCACCGAACTGTAATTCGGTGTAAAACGGAATTGAGGCACAAACTGCTTTCGTGCTCCGATTGTCTACAAACGTAAACCGCGTGCATGGGCGATGACCTGTTTGTGTCAAACGGATCAACAACGCGTGGGCTGGAACTAAAGACGGACACGGAGTTCTTCTCCGAGAAGGTCAGCTTATAACCTGGGAAAGAGGAAATATAAAAACACTATAAAGAAAAAATATCCGAGTTGAGAGTAGCACGACTCACTCTTGAACTGAATGACTTATAACCAAGAGCTTTGTAATGTTTAAATCTGCACGCAGTTAAGAAATTTTTATATTCTTTTCACTTTGAAACTTGGATAGATGTATGATAATCTACAAGAGAATCCATTTGCTCAGATATGACTTACGGCAGCAGCTGTTGCTAAGAGCTAATTGACCTCTGTCGGTCGGGTAAGGAAGCGAATCACGTCAAGATGGATCTATAAGTCGGTCACCATGCCCAGACGTGAATGTGAGCATGATTCATTGCATTAGTGGAGTCAGTCTAAGCCCACAATAACCCAATGGGTAAACTCCATAAAGGCCGAGATTTTCTCGAATAAAACCGATTCCGTTGAATGAAATGCGATTGCTTACGTATGTGTGCATACATGTGCATTTCAATGTCAGAAATACGTAATCAATCACATTTCATTCAACAGCATCGGTTTTATTCGAGAGAATCTCGGCCTTTATGGAATTTACCCATTGGGTTACTGGGGGCTTAGACTGACTCCACTAATGCAATGAATCATGCTCATATTCACATCTGGGCATGGTGACCGACTTATCGATCCATCTTGACGTGATTCGCTTCCTTACCAGACCGACAGAGGTCAATTAACTCCGGGTTTGTTCATTCGTATCTATGACGCACACTCGATCAACGATCACGAACATAACGTTCCAGGGTGGAATGGGTGTGTGTGTGGGGGGGGGGGGGTGATCGGGGGGAAGAACGACCCACCTCAACTCACCCCCCCCCCTTGCACCCAGAACAATCAACCTGGCTCGGTAACTCACTAAAAACGTACTTTTGTTTGTTTACGGAGAAGTTAGTTCATTCGGACTGGACGGGGTTTAGACAGACCCAGTCCAATCGGTGACATAGTGCGGGGGTCAAGAATGACAGATCGCCACCGCTTTGATCAGACGGTTTTGGGGTTGAACCCCAACAGCGCCTTATCTCTTCAACATCCTTGCATCACCCGATTGGTCGTTATTTCCTTTTCAAAAGCTAAGCCCAGAACTTGGTGCAGTTGAGTTAAAATAGCCAACAATTCAAACGAGGTTGATTAAGGGTTTACGAAGGTAAGTGAGGAGTTTGCTTTGTGGTTTTCATTAAAATTAACTCAACAGACAAACAAACGCAAATCAGTACAACAAGGGTGATGTCTTAAATATGATTTCTACATTCATCTGCTGTTAATCAATCAAGCCTGGTTTGAAGACCAATTCGTAAAACGCTACTTCGTCTCTTCCAGTAAGGCACCATAAAGTAGGGCTCTGTTTGGCTATAAAAGACTTTATGAGAAAACCTATTAGGTAGTTTGGACAAGGCAGATGCACTCTGAAATGAATAGATTGCAAGTAAAAGATTCACGATCAGCCTTAGACGTTAATGCCAATTATCCCATTTTCGAGGGTTGCATATGAATTCCAGAGTGCACTCGGGTGCGCGTGTTAGCGCCTGTGCACGTGACCAACAACCCCGAGGAACGTGATTGCATGACAAAGCTTCTGCTTGTGATTGACGATTGATCGAGATCCTGTCGTTTTCCATTCACCGAATATAGTCTGAACAACTCCAGGAACAATGTAGAAGATACCCTCTGAAAAGCCGAATCTGGAAATATGCTAACGGTTATTGGGTGTCAGGTAGTTGAAAACGCAATACCCGATGTTCGCGTCTAATGAAATGAAAAAGGTCACTCACCCTTGAAGGTGGTAGTTATTGTTTTAAAAAATAAATAAATTGACGTTATTTAAACACAGTAACATGGAACTGATCACTGTTCGATGTCTGTCAGTGAGTTCATAAATATATATATATATTGTAAATAAAAATCATAGAGTAAGATGTTTTAAAATGAAATTGAGAGTTTGTTGCTAACGCTGACAACAGCACGTATGTAGGTGCGTACATTATGTATAAATTTAGATACCATAAACACTATAAGACTTCCTCCATTCGTATTTTGAAACGGTTCAATAATTCTCATGTCTGGTCGCGACATTTGATTACATTGTTGACTGTTTCGATCTTCCCGGTTCCCATCACTTTCTCTTCGCTTTATTGAGCTAAACACAAATGTTGATTGCCCGAGGGGGGACTGCAAATAATCGATCCAAACAACCGCCGTGCACAGACATGGAATGGCCGATTCGTGAACTGGTTTTGAAGCGACGAATAGTACCGCGTTTCCGTGTTACGTAATCTGCTTAGACAAGTGATTACAACCTTGTAACCCCCCCTCCCCCACCCCGGTTCATTTTGTAAATCATGACTTTTGTTGCCACCTTGTGATCATATATTGATGTAGAAGCTTGAGAATGAGTAATCGAAAAGAATTCTTCGCTTCACTGATCTTTTCAACGAATAGGAAAGTAAAAGAGAATGAGGCAATCGAAATCGAATCCGTGGTAAAGCTTTGCTAACAACATGAAACATTTTGACTGTAGTATTACGATATCCACATAGATATTCTGGCCATCCATCATGCATGTATTATTGGTCTTACACTGACCTGGTTGTATGGATAACAGCATAAATTCGAGAAACTTTTTCTTTCGAAATTGGAACTTTGTTATGTGTACTTAGTTACATCATACAATAGTTTCACGCAACTGTCATCAATAGAAAACAAACGATTGCCTTCTCTTACAATGAACGATCGGCTAGCGTTTATCACAGCGTCTTATATCTTCAGGGATTTTTCAAAGTTGCTAGAAACACTACTTTTACCTTACTACCCAGACATCTACCCAGGTGTTGTGGTTCATCCAGAGCTAACATCACTCCATCACATCGACCGCTTCCAGCACACCAAAAACTTGCGATTAAATTAATTAAAAGAAACTGTTCAACCCTTGTCAGTCTCCTTTATCCACATGTTATAACTGTATCTCAATCTCATACACTCCCAGCTCTAAGCACAAACATCTGCAAGTGTATACAGAAATATACGAAACCTACGAAGTTCCTTATCCCGCTCGGGTTTTATGCCACTCGTCCGCGTAAACTTTGTGATTTCCATTTGTACTGTCCGTCAAACCCAACAATTTGTTTCCAAACGTTTCATCATCATCCGAGGGACTTCTCGTGAAGTGGCAAGGTTCTGCTTGTACCTACCCATTCGTTTATATGTGTGGTCTTTTCAACTGACTATCTTCTGTCCCTAGTCCTCACTATTCTCAACTCGGTTCGCCGTTGAATTGGTGCGATGGGATGAGGGTGGAGAATTATTATTCGATCCTGATTACGGTTTTCGGTCCGTTTTCAGGTCATGACGTAACCTTTTGTTGCATCATTTGATCCTTGAGTTGTATTGGTGTGTACTCTTGACCCAGTTCGAAGTGCGTGTTTCTTGAGTTCATTCAAGAGTGCCGAATCTCGAGAAATTTCCTGGCGTATTTTGACCCGGTTTGATGGATGATTTTCACTGACTCCATATCGAACTGTTGTTTTTCTTGATGTTTTCGGGTCCTTGTTGATAGCCTCAATCCACTTTATTTGATATACTGCTGTGGACAATTTTTGAAATTTTTTTGTAGATAGCATTGCTCTTCGCGATTTTTCTGAACCACTAAGAGAAATTCAGACACATCATAGAATTAACTGCATCACCTTTTTTATTCTTTTGGTATATGGTGACACTTAAGAGTACAATGGGGCAATTTCTTGACTTGACTTTATCTGCCTATCAGTTGAGCATCAGCATTGTACTCGTTTGATCATAGTTGGTTGTTGATACCAAACTTCCACAAGTACACTCGTTAAATTAAATTGACGAATGTCGAGCGACAGTTCATTTCATCGTTATGAAAGCATCTATGAGAATACAACAAATCAAATCAACTGGGTCAGAATTTGCTTAGTCGAGTAATACAAGAGATCAGTTAGATTGAAAACAATTGAAACTTATCCTGTAAGCATAATATCTGTTGAACATTTATTTGACGGACACTACGAAGATATTTTGATAACACAATCTCATACTTCCGTTTTTCTTCATGTAAAAATTCATTTATTCATTACGCACGATCGCGGTCATTGACGGACTGTCAATCGATAACTGGGACAGTCGGATGACAGGGCCTCAGAGCAGGTGAACTACGGAACATGACTAAGCGTCTCAAACTGTTCCAGCATGCAGAACACATCAACGTAGCTCGCGATCTCAAAGGTGCATGAAAATGATTGGCGAAATCTGATTAGCCCCGTATCTCTGAATCATCTAGGCCGGTTGGGAATACAAGTTTTATTGTGCACTTACTGCGAGATGATGGGGTATATTTGCAAATGAATGATTTAAATAATTAATACTTCCACCAAAAATACCACTTACTGCAGACAGACAAACAGACATATACATTGCGGGAATCCGAGTCCATAGCTTCGCGCTTTTAGTTAGCCTCCACCCATATACGTTGTTCGACTGTATTCAGATGGTAGTTTTTATTCGAAAAGAAGTTATGTGAATTATCTGTACAAGAACAGCTTTGTGCACATTATAAAACAGAATCTGTATTTGGAATGCAGCAAACCAGGTTCAACACAATTCTGTACAGGTAGAAGAAAGTTGACGTTCAGATGTACCCTTGTCTAGCCGGTTTAATCCTCCACTTCAATACTTGTAGAAAGAGCGTATTTGGGCGTACGTAACTGCGGACCTAACGCAAAATGTCATATTTATATCAGGTTGACAAAGGCTAACATGTCATAATCGTGTACTGTTTGATGAAAAACTTCGATTTGTATCGTGGATTAATGATGCATCCTGTTATGCGCACAGAGAGTACGGATTCCGTTAACCATAGGAATATCAAAATGAAAATTCACAAATCTCATTCCAACAACCCAAACTCCGAAGATTGCATTTAGCAACAAAGCTTTTGAAATTTTTGTTTACCTTCTAATTGACAGGTGAGTATTATAAGTTCATACATTTCTGTCATCAAATGATAATCATCTAATCGATAATCGATAATCAATTACTTTGATCTAATTGCTTTCCATGACTGTGACAGTGTGCAAACATTGTCTTACAGGTGTTACTATTTATTCGAAAAAGTAAAACACGGACGGTAGTTGATTTCGAGGATGGAATTCATTCCTTCTGCGTGTTTAGTATGCAGTCCTGTTTTTTTTATGTCTAGTGTCTCTCCAAGAGCTTTTCGGGATAACCGATAATCAGGGAACGACATCCTGCGGAACTCGAGTGTTCAGAGTTTGGCGTATACAAATCATTATATCGTAAATGAAGGGAATGTATAACCTCCTAGCACAGAGTACAGAAGGAATAGAAACATGCATTGAAGATAATAAAACCGTTTTGTGCTCCCTTTTGGGGTGCTTACCACTTGAGAATATAAACAATCGTATCGATACCGCCTGCATAGTCTAAGGTCAAGCGAAATGGCAATGGAACAGTACCTAGTGCTTATCGTTACGGTGAAGGTTTTTACTTTCTACGGAGAAGGACTAGATACAATAAGACTTGTTGTCCTCAGATCTCGCGTGTGTTCAACGGCTGTACGTGGGGATGACTGGGAAAAGTTCGACAATCGAAAGTGCAGGTGATATACTGCTTGAAACTGTGAAAGTTGAAAAGTATCACGACGGACGAATAGATAGAAAAAGACTGCCTCGAACGAGATGATGAATGCAGATGAATATGGAACGAATACTCAGTTTTGATTTGATTATGAGGAGGGTGGAACACCTAATTCAAACGATCCCAATATGTAGTAAACAAGAAAGCATTCATGCATTGAACACAGTATCAATCCAGTTGGCAAGGTAATATAACGTAAGGTGCGGAATACTGCTAAGTAACTTTCACAGATTTATAACATGTATTTTCGAGAATCCTGATAGACGTATAATCATATAATACCAATAAGGAATCTGTGGTTACCAATAATGGCATTATTTTGGCCGATTTGTAATGATATAATGTACTAGTCACGTAATATTCCAAAACTAAATGAGCGGGGTCAGTTTAGGTCAATAAATAAAGTCTGTTAAAACGAAAGATATTAATCAGTGGTAATTTGAGGATCAAAAAGAGGTGTGTTTCATCTATAATAAATAAATAATAAATAATAATAAATAAATAAATAAAGCATAAAGTAAAATGAAATTTTACACCCCTCCCCACTAACCTTAGAATGCGATTCGCCAGGAGCAGTCAAAAGCTTGTTTCAATTGTTCGATAAAAAAATTTTTTTACATGGAAAAACCACCGAGGTAGTTGAAAGAAGTGAGTGTTTTTAATAGCACTTCAAGCAATATGTGCCCGTCATGCCAAACATGTTCGAGTGCTCAAACACGTTTGCTACTTACAATGTTTTCCGTGCGTGTTCTCACCTCCTTATCTGGGGTGAATGCGTCAAAAGAGAAACATTCATCTAACGCCATGGGTCTTCATGTGATGAATTCATCGTTTAAATGAGGCTTGAGCTGAAAAACTGGGAAGCACTGGACAGCTGTTTCAACCTGGTTGGGTCTCATCAGCAGTGCGAACCCATCGACCCGACTAGGGATCGAACCCGGAACATCTCAGGTAGGACGCAAACACACTACCCACTCGGCCACGGTAGGCTGATCAAACCGTTTCTCATATTGAATGTGCACGATATAGCACTACCCGTCTATGCGAGCTTGTTGCGAGTATCGGTCCTCGATCATCTGAGCACCAGCCCGCAGGGTTATGACTCGATTGGAAACTTTCACAACCTGATTATTTTGTTGCATGAGAGCATTGGAGATGAAACCCAACCAGGTTGAAACAGTTGTTCAGTGCTTCCCAGCATTTCAGTTCACTTCTCATTTACACGATGAATTCATCATATAAACAAACAAAAAATCCTCCATTACTCTGATGCAACAAAATAATCAGGTTTTGAAAGTTTGGAACACATAGAGAGATCACAGAGACGTCCAAACCGAGCCAGGTGATTTGGATAGGTTCACGGTAATCAACACTGTAAGTGAAAAGGCTTAGTGGTATTATATGTGTCAGTTTGTAATATGATTCCAGGATTTTTCAGGATTTTTAATGGAGACGGCTCTTTCTCACGTGGAAGGAAATAGCTGATAGGCATTAACACAACTGTGGGTCGAATATTGCAGTTACCCGAACCCCCCCCCCCATGAATTGCACAGTAAAAAGCTATCATCTTTGATAGAATCATGGATAACTGTGAGCTATTCACATCGCCACACATCCCACCCCCTGAACATATAGTTTAGGTTGTTGTATCGGTGTACCATTATCAATCATCTGGTGAAGTGTGCCTTTAAATGCCTTTAAATACCAGAAATGTAGACAGAAACGTAAACAATTGCGTTCGATTAAAAAAATCAAAGTTGTGCTAAGGGACCTCCGTCCTAATGGAATTTACTCTTTAGGTTGTTGGGGTCCATAAACTGACCCCACTCATGCAATAATCCATTGTAACATTCACACTTGAATGTGGTGGCCGGATCAACGATACGTTTCTACGTGATTTGCTTCCTTAACCGGTCGACCAAGGTAAATTAACGTCAGGTTTGTTCATTCTTGTCTAAAGCTCAGTCGATTAACGATCAGGGACGTTAGTTCCCGATTTGGGAGACTGGCAGTCTAATCCCAACCCATCGGTGACTCAAAAAGACCTTTCGTCTGTCAATGGAGAAATCAGTTCATTCCTACTGGAAGGGGATTTGATAGACCTAGTGAGCCTCTGATGGGTGGAGCACTTTCTGGAGTTCCCACTGCAATGCATTTGATTGGATTCCCTCGAAGTAAACACGGAGTCACTTCAAGGTGAAAAGGTATATGGTCGTGGAGGCGGTGAGAAGACACAGTAAAATGAAAAATGGTGGAGAGATGGTGTGGGCTGGTTCAAATGCTCATGAATGTTACGAGCTACGGCGAGATGGAAAGAGTTGGATGATGTTATACTGAATAAATTATAGAAGCCGAACGGTAGCATGTGATTTAATTGGGAAGGACAGTTATGGGGGTAAAACCAACTGTTAAGGATGTGTGTGGGTAGGGGTATGTGTGGGGTAAGGGTTGACTAACTGAATTTTGTACAGTTCAGACTAGGGTAACAACAATGATGAAATAATATACTTTGCTTGCATAGCTTAGGTTTTTATTACGGATTGGAAACGCTGTAGTTGACCAACCAGATACCTCTACATTCATTTTCTTATATACCCAACCGTCTTATGTAATATAACGAAAAGAAACTTATTCATGGACACTTTTTTCTAAAATTCAAATAAAAGTGCTTTACAGTGAAAAGATGGTGCCTAATCCGACAGAACGTTTCAGCTGCACAATAGCATGTAACTTATACCTTTTTCTGAATTTTCCTGTTCCAGCTGAAAAATGAATTTCTTTGTCACTGCATAAAAGTAGTCCGGTATTTCGGGAACTGAACTCTGAAGGATTCACAAGCACACACCGACATACTTCTGTTCACCTTCGATGTATACAACAACTTGATGATCACCGCTAATCCCCAATTCCCCACTTCGGCTACCTTGTTCGCTGTTGTCCCATTTTCCACCTAGCCCATTTTCAATTGACCCCATTCGATTTGCGCTCATTGGCTGTTCTTGTTTTCGCTCAACAGGTGCACGTGATCCAGACCAAATTTAGTCCGACTTTTGCTTTGTTCCGCGAAATTCTGACCTTGAAACATATTCGTCCGTCACGTGTTTCAGATTGAGCTACATAAATCATTGTTATTCTTCAAACGAAATTCTGTTTGTTGCAACTCCATGGGGAGATGGACAGCCCAGTACAGTCATGTGATCACATGGTTTTGATCATGTTTTGCCAACTGCTGCATAAGGCAAAACCTTACACATTATATGTTGGTCACATTCGTGTGATAGAAATTCGTCATTGAAAACCTAAGCGTCTGGTTTCATGAAAATCTGCTATTTTCCCAACTTTGAAATCCTAATACCTACCGAGAGAACTTTGATCACTATAGCAGTTATTGCTCATCATTTTCTACACAAACAATTCCCATTTCTAGCTTGTGTTGTCGTCTTTCGCAGCAACATTAGTCGTGCATTTACCAGTGTATACCCACCGTACATTTTTTAACCAACCAAATGGCATTATTCTTTCGGATGCGAACACTCAGGACTGGAAAGGCATCAAGACAGAGAGTATAAAATTGCACAACCTACCGCGGAGAATTCACCAACGGATGACACCGTGGACCGGAAAACATGTTAACCACTGGTAACTGCGCCCCAGTAACGATCACAACAAACTCAACTACTCCAGCCGACAGTTTCCTACCTTGAATCACAACTGATCAATCGATATGGGGAGGTAGAAATCTTGTTCTAAAGATCTGTGCCTCGTGGGCACCTGATCAAACATTTTGAATTTTCTCGCGTGCATCGGCCCATTTAAGCTACCGGTCCCGAATAATCCCATTGATGTGAACCCGTTTTTGAGCCTTTGCACACCACCGACTACCGTATTCCTACATCCCCGGTTAGCACTGCAGTATCCGATCAAACTGTTTTAAGTGCTTACGGATGTATTGATTTCCCAGAGCAAAACCACCTGTTTGCATGATAACCGATTTGTGATAAATCTTTCAGTTCAACAGAACGTTTATATGTTTTCATTACCTTTAAACATTTTTAGCTGATTTAGGAGAACAGGAAGGTCACCCTTGGATGGCTTATGTCTGACAGATTACGGTTATGAAATCTATTCATCAAAATCATGTATAATCGTTCAAAAAGCTTTTTCTCACACAACCTCATTGTTACTTTATCAGACGAGATACTGGTATTTTCTTCGAAATCATTCCTACCAGACAGACGGACATACAGACGAACAGACAGATAGACAGACACAAACACAGACAGACAGACAGACAGACTGACTGACTGACTGACTAACTGACTGACTGACTGCAGCTGACTGCAGCTGACTGACTGACTGACTGACTGACTGACTGACTGACTGACTGACTGACTGACTGACTGACTGACTGACTGACTGACTGACTGACAAATATAAATTATTTTGAGTCATTCTCCAGCAGTGTTTTGTTAACTCTGTCCTTGGAGTACGAAAGTTGCAGATGCTTTGAGCACAAGAAGCAATAATTGCAAACGGACATGGTGTAAAGATATCACGGTGAATTAGTTCGATACATTTATACAAGAACTGAGAGTGCATCATGTAACAATTACGTAGCCTTGCACAACAGTGGTGGAGTAGGAACGCCTCCTTTAGGGTAATTAGTTGGCGACCTAAGCCGCTTGACGATTGCCACGAAAATATTGAGCATTGAACGTCTTTTGTTTACCTTCAGCTTCCTGCAGAAGCAGGAGCACAGAAGACTGACACAGGACATCCCCAATACAACATGTCTTGTACAATTTTGACTTTCGGTGCAACCCAGCTTCGGTATAGATTATTCAGCGAAGTTCGCACTTGTATAGTCTTCTCAGTCGCCCAGTTAGACTTGTGTGAAAATATGAAAATAAGCATCATAACTTTAAAATCTGAAAATATTTTCCAACTTTTACAGCATTAAAACAAAACTAGTCGCTCCGGGACAGCGTATGCCGCTTCTTGCTGGAAACTATGTGAAGGCATTGAATGCAGTAGGACTATATATATATATATATATATAT
>UZAN01040378.1:43555-60080 GCA_900618425.1 Echinostoma caproni | reverse complement strand
TATATATATATATATATATATATAGTTAGTGGTATACACTCTTCCCATAAATCATCGAATCATAGTATTTATTAATCAATGGACTGATTATGAAATAGGTGTTCAAGCAAATTTACCCAATGCTGCAAATGAGGCTGTTGTGACGGAATTACACTTCCTGGGTATATGAATGAAGAGATAAAAGGCTGTCGAATACCTATGTCTAACGAGCGGCATAAACCGTGGAAACCGGTCGTGTGCTTCCAGGAGAATTTTGTTGAGTCATTCATTTATTATTTATTGAAAAATTATAAAGGGGTATTTCACTGAGTAATTTTTCCTCATAAAGAACCGCATAAGCATTCTCAATCACTCGACGAGCCTTTTCAACAATAATACATGTACTTGATGTTAATTCAGCGAATAGAATAGCGCCGATTTCAACCGTTAACCCCATTGGGTCCGCAACCAGTTTTCCTATGGCTTGTGAACCTATGAGAGTGAGAAAAACGAAATTGAACAACGAAAATGGAAGACTCTCACGCACCATGGGTTTGCCGTTGTTCGTCAGAACTTTCTAGTCTTTTTACATAGACTGCATCAACTTAGAAATCGATGCATTTTACTTTATTTCTTGCGCCATCACATACGTTTTTTTTACTGCAATGGTCAATGTGCACGTGTTTCATTTGAATTCCTTATTTAAAAACAGAATATCAATTTTCCGTCGTTTTTGGGATCCAGGTGTCTAGGTGGTAACTGGATAAATTTTACGCTTGAATCTTCGAATCTTTTCTGAAGTCTATAATGAGATATTGTGTAGAGCAATTAGCTTTAGGCCATATATTTACTAAACTGTTCTGAAACATATTATATAGAATAATATAGTGAAAAACGACACTTGTCCCAGAACCTTTCCTTCACCTTGGTCATTAATTTTCCTAATAAACCATTCAAAAATTAGTTAGTATAAAAACAATTCATTGGTTAAGTTGTGTTCCTTTGGATTCCCCCCCCCCCTGGGTGTAGATTTCGTATTGTTCTTCGTGACCAGCCGATTTGTCGAGAAAGTATTCAACCGCTAAACTAATATTTCATGCACTCAAAATCAATCGATTCGAAGTTTCCATTGTTTTGTTGTACGTTGGACCTCTTAACAGTGCAAAGCATGTCACCTGACGCACTTCCTGATACAGGCCAGCCACTCTCTCACACGCACAATACCCTCTCTTACCTCTCCTTCTCTCTCTCTCTGTCGCAGCAACTACATGTGAATGTCCTGCAACCCGGCAAAGACCAGCTTTGGATTATCGTTCCCTCAGAAAAAAAGAGTTCGTGCAATTCTTGATACCAAATTGTAAAAACATGAGTGGTAATTTTTTTGGCAGGCACTGCAGGCTAGTTCAGGATTATGTGTGTTGCGGTTGATACCTGATAAGTAAAATCCTCATCTGGAATCAACAAAACGTTTTCCGTGTGTGCATTGCAAATGCAATATCGGAAGTACTGAAAGGAAAATTCATGCGTTTTCTCGTTTAAGCATTGGTAATGGTTGGATGAGACTTTTGAATAGCAATGACACCCGAAATATTCGTTTTCAAATACATTAGCAGTGTAATTATCAATTACAGGCTAATGGATTTAAAAGAAAGATAGTGATGGCTCATGTGACAGACTGATTTCCTGGGAATCACTAATTCAATTCCGACTAACAGACTATCCATAGGATTGCCATAACTGGAATAACCCATCAGAATTAACAACTTTATTAACACATTATCTGTAGATATGACTGAATCATCCCTCCTATCTCGATTATCATCTTTATCAAATACGGCAAGGCAGAAAAGTAAACTTATTCAGCCCATTCACTATGGTGCATCGTTCATTTAATCGCACAGTAGATGATTGGTCATGGGAGCATAGCAAGATGGGACACCACATATATATATATATATATATATATATATATGGAACTGCATTTGACTAACTATTAGACCCGAAAACCGGTCTCGGGTCTAACGAGGACAAAACGTTTCAATAGCACTTCACAGTTTGATAGATATAACAGTTTATAGACCACATGAAACAAATCGATTGACTGTACCAAATGGTGGAATGCGTCGCACACTTTTATTCATTTTTGAGGTTTCGCATGCAATTTATCCCAGAAGCTTTAATAATCGATAGATAATGCAAGTGGAACATCGCCAACATCTACTGCGCTGTGTGACAGTTTGTCACAAAGCTGTCGTTGCGTCAGGGACGAGCGGTTAGACATGAAAAAATCCTTGGATTTACTGCGGATGAAGTTCGTGTGTTTTGTTCGTCGGTTGCTCCGTACTGCGCGTTACACCTCAATCGCGTCGAGGCTGACACGGCTTAGAGTGCTCCAGTGCGTATCGAATGGAGCTGTGATACTTTAGTCAGTAAAACGAAAGACACCGGTTCATTCAATCGATACCGGACACTCATCAGATACACACTGATTTAAACCGAACAAACAGTGTCGAAAATAATTGCTTGGTTTGATTGAATAGGCAATAAAAATGACACCCGATAGGATGCGTTAACCTTCATGTGATCCGTTTGTCCCCGACCACGAAACAGTTTATCTAATCTTAGACGCAAACGTACCGGACAGATGATCTGGCCTTCTGACTGAGTACACGATTTCGTTCATTTCAGTCACAAAAAGCACAATTGCGTCAGCAGCCAGCACAGTACGGCGTGCAATCACATCCCACATGATTATTTCCTCTAGTAGTCACATGTTTATGCCTGAGCCACCTTGGCACGTGCCGTTGTCTCCACAGTCCCCCAAGATTGTTCACGTCTTATGGATCGGCAGATTTGAAGAATCGTTTTTCATATCATTCAGTTGTGGGCATTACACCACCCCCTGTGGGATTGAAACGCACGTAGGGGCACCGCCTACACTACTGTACACCCCACAAGTTGAACCACGTGGCCACATCTAACACTCTGATCGTTTCTTATCCGCCCTAGACGTCACCCGGTGTACTCGAATGATTATAAAGAAAACCCCTCAGTAACAGTCCGGTGGAATAATACTTAGTTAATCCGTGTTCCCCCGTCTGTGTGGTGGCAGCCAAATGTGAGACGGCCAATGCGGAAACCAGTTGAACAGAATTTGTATGAAGTCAACTGCGTCATATGTACACGCGACTGATCACAAGCCGTTCATCATTGTCATACGGATATTATATTTTGGTAGAATGAAATCAAACTAATTTCAATTGTAATTGTATTTCTCACAAAATACTAAAAACGTGTTGCACCCGAATCACAATCGTGGTGATAAAACTTCAGCAAAAACATTTTCCTGAACATAAATAAATTGGTTTAGTTCTCAACACACGCTATTCTCTATGTTTTTTGTTTCGAGGCCCCAAAGCAACAACATGGATATCAAATGGTTCATTCGAAAATATATTTGATAGCTAAATCCACTTCGAAGACTATTTATTGCCAAATAAATCACACACACACACACACATCTATTTCTTGTGCATGATAAAATGTGACAAACGAGGGCGGTGGTGGCTAAGTGGTTAGGTCACTAATTTGTGACCTGGGATTCCGGGGATCGGATCATTCCACCGCCACCCATCTTCTCTATTTCTGTATTTTCCCAGACAGTTTTTGTATGACTGCAGCCTTCCTTCCCGATTATTGACTGTACATTTGTATATTCAAAGAAATAAAAAAGGAAGAACGAGACCACATATTGCATGTAGACTCTGTGTTACTTACTATATATATTTCGAGCGTCGGAGGAACATTACCGATCATCAAACGTCAGCCAATGCATATGGTGAACTACTATCAACTTGTCTCACACAGCTATCTATGGGATTCTTAATGACTCATATTGGAGCAGAAAATATATTGCTCTTGTAGCCCAGAACTGGTTCACAAGAATTTCGCACAACTAACGAACGATGTCTTCCGACTCTTGGTCTCCTACATGCTGTTCTCCCCTCCCTCACAATTAAATTGGTCTGTGAGTGGAGCCATACCCATTCGTTAAAGCATCACGAGTCTATTGTTCCCGGGGTTGAACTGTTCCATCTATTTCGTCTTACAACCTATCTGTTTTCTGAGTAACAACATGAAAGTAATTCGCAATATGAACACATACTTTAATGAGATCCAAAATGTAGTTCTACTTAAAAATTGTTTTTCGGAGAACATGAAGTGATTTGGGAAGGAAATTGATTATACATCTCAGTTTTTGCTATTTATGTATTCAAAAGTTCAATTTCACGCAAGACTATTCATAGGACGTTGTTGATCATTAGAAGCATTTTTACTGTTTGGCCTTGCTCCATGTCCATATTCTACGGTGCCGTATGATGATAGTTAAAAGGCAGTGAATGTTCTGCTGCCATTTCATTCATGTATTCTTTTTTCTTTCATGGTTGAAATGTTTTGGGGAGTTTTGGGAAACCAGTCTGCGTAGTTCGACGAGCAAAGGTATGAGCCCGTAATCAGTGCATTTATTTTACAGTTTTGTGTCAATAAAATCACCGTGATTGAGACCGATGCATTGCAGTCCCGGTGTTCCAGCCACATCGGTGTTGCTCATCATCCGCATCCTTAACAGCAGTCCATAGTTACACTCTTCCAGTCTGAAATTATATCAAATAATTAAATCCAGAGTAGCTGAAAAATGACTAATCTAGAACCAACAGTACAAACAAGCATGTCCAGTTTATACCCCAGAGATATTTTTCTTTTGTCCTCATTATATTTCGTTTTTGCATTTGTTCCATTGGTTTGCCAAAAATTATTCAATGTTTATTTCTTTTCCACAGTAGTAGATTCATAATGTTTCCCGTAGAACAGTTCGAGAAAACCCGTTCTCACCAATCATTTTGCGATCCAACCGCTGTTCATCAATCACGTGACCTCTAACAGCGCACGGTTTATCTTCGCCCACTCTGCGCGATTCAATACGACGACGTCATTTGGGTTTGACATTCTAATCCTCGGTTCGGTTCACTAATCTCGCGAATGAATACTACTTGTTCCAGCCCCGCCCCCTCTTAATGCGAATGAAATCGTCCCGAAACCGAAGAAGCAGTCCGACTACAAACCCATATCCGGTGGGTGGTTGTACCAGCGAGAGACAGCATAATCCAATACATTACCTTGTACTTCTGTGTTGACCAAGTCATGCGTATTTCCTGCCCCTCTTCCATTTACCGTGCACTGCAGTGTTCAATTTGAGATTATTTTTCCAACCGCTTAACCTTATGGTGTACTTTGTATCCATGACGTACTTATATGTGAAGCAACTGAGAACTGTTTCATTCGTTTCTTCTGTATGACTGACACATTTTACGGTGATAAGCCCAATCGAATTCCGTTGACAAAATCCACATATTTCGCAATCAACTGTGTCCGAACTATCCGTGAATCCACAGGTTTAGTATCTGACTGGCAGCTATTTGTTCGATGGACATACAAATCCAATTGGGAAATGTGGTACTTATGAAAAAAGATGAATCAGACTAAATAAGAGGACAATATTTGATAAATTCGTCATAAATAATGTCAAACTATTGTTCTAAATTGTTTGAAACTATTAAACGTATCCTCATCAGAAAACGGTTCCATTCACGATCAAGATAGGGAAACCGAAAACGTCAGAGGTTTTTCACACAGATAAACACCTGTTTGTTGTTGTTTTTAGTGTGTGTCGTTGTTGTTGTTGTTGTTGTTGTTGTTGTTGTTGCGCAGGCAAACAATCAGCTTTACAAGGTAAGCAGATCTATATTGCAAAAGCAATAGGCAAGATGGAGATAAATGGAAAATGCTGTGATCTAACGAATGAACCGAGTCCACAGTCAACATTGCTGGACAAGTTAGATCCTTTCTCTGGGTCAGTAACAGACAAAAGAAAAATCAGACGTTAAAAAATGCTGTCCTGTCCTGTCCTGTCGTTAGGATCAGCATAATGGAATACGAAGTGTACACGAATAGGAGGGGAAGGCTTACACGGGAAAACTTCTCTGATGCGTGAAGCGATTTTAACAAAAGCAAATGAGTGGTATGGGCATGTGGGAATAATATCTCTCTGCCATACCGCAGATACACCTCCTTATCCCTACTTGCTATTCACTGTCCCTTATCAAAAAGGGCTCCAAATGAGAATCATTCTTCTTTGGTTACCTATTCTCTTCACTGAAAATGGCCGGTGAAACAATGCCACCGTGAAACAACTTTGTACAGAACTACGCATCCGGTTATAAATTGAATTCGAATTTCTGCTTGGTTAAAACAAATAGTCAAGGTGAAGTCAAAAGTATCTCACAGCGCACTGATGAAGCTTTTCATCTATTACATACAGAACTAGAATGAACCATATCTGACCAAAATGAAACAGAACTAGATATATGAAATTATTGTTAGGTTATTGGCCTGGAGTCAAGGTTTCTCTGACTGATGTCTGGTGTGCCAATATCTACTGAGAAAGATACGAAATGATAGACGGACAGTAACAGTGATCCTAGCAAAAACAATCTTGAAACGATACCAGGTTTATAAAGATACACTTTGTGTTGATGTGTCTTTGGTTATAAGGAGGCCAACTGCATCGAACACGATAATTTTCAAGAATTTTCCACAGAATATTGCATGTTTATCGGTGATATGCAAATGTAAATCCGCCAAACCCCGTTTGTGTGATATGATTTTGACAAACTATCGGCAGGCTGATTCGTTCTCCGCAAAGCATGGCTCCAATGCAAAGACAAAATGAGATTACATAAAACGACCGATTACGCGCTGTGAGACTTTAAAAGACTGCAGTCGTGCAAAAATAGATGTAAAGAAGCAAACGTTTCAAAAAGGCATTTTTCCCATGTAATGACCCTGAAATATATTGTTTAACATAAAATTTAAGGAAAGTTGCAGAATGCAAGGTTGATATAATGCGGCTGCTAACACATATTAGTTGTGTTCAGGTCATTTTAGACGCGCTCGTTTGGGGATTAAGATAGTAGAAATTCTTCATTAACTAGAATCAAACGATAAATCCAAAATGGAATATTTATTAACTGAGAAATGGAGCCCAGTAAGTAATGAATGAATAGTAATGCATGAATCGACGGAGGGTTATGAAATAGAGTCCTTTATTTCTAGGCCAGGAGTAAGTGATTGTACCATTGTAAAAAAGCTTAGTGCTAATAATTTTATCTTCGCACTACTTCATCAGTCTGATGTCTTTCCGTCGTGGAGTGTCGTAAGACACTGACGAAATCACCTCCGAATGGATTCACCGCCGAATGAACTTATTCGCGTCGACTACTAGAGACAGGGACATGGATCGATCGGTGAAAGAGACGTGCATTGGAATGAGCAGCATGGTCAAACCTGTAACGCGCTGGGTAGTCTTGATTGCTCACAGATCAACTGCTCCGTTTGAATGCATGACAGGAAGCTGAAAAATGACAAGTGAGTCTGAGGGTTGGGAAAAGAAAGTCATTTTGGAACTCTCAATCGGCAGCTACATCGTCTGAGTGCTTACTAAGAAGGTCAAGAATTTTCGGATTAGATACTAATTGAAACCGTCCCTCCTAGTTGTCTACCTATCCCGAAACATTACTAGTCTATTCTTATTTACCGCTGGCACAGTACAAGCGGTATTAAGAATCGAGAATCTTCGGGGCCTGATGAAATTTGCCCCAATATTCTCAGTGAGTGCGCGACTCACTTGGCAATGCCACGTATCGTCATTCTGAACTGCAGCTTCAAGGGTAAAAACAGGAGTGACCGTTGAAGAGCTGTTCGCGTTACACTCATTTTAGAAAATAAATTTGGAAAATTCCAAACAATCCAATGAATTGCGGTTTTGTGAAAAGCCTCTGAAACACTCTGGTATAATCATAAAATGCCCTCAGATATAAGACAGTTTGCGCATTGCAAACAGCTTTTCACTTCGGACGGTTCTGCCGGTCCAAAGCACACGGCTTCCTAATGTTTTTGCAAACCTCGGTATAGTTTTCTGTGTTTGCTCTCTTACCTACAGTACTCTATTTCACTACTTTGACAGAAACCAAATTTTCAACTGGAATTTTAGATTGGTGTACATTTTACCCAAAATGCCACAAAGCCAATGTTCTCTCGTGACCATTTGTCCCAGATGCACATATTCAAAATTCCAGATGAAATTCGGATTTTGTCAACATGGTAAAATATATTTCTATGGTCAAAGAGACCTACACCATACAAAACTTTCCCCAAAAACTACAAAGCAGCATGATTTGAACAGACCTCCAAAATTCAAACATTGGACCTTCTTTGTATGCAATCAGGAGCAGTTCCTTTGGGTTTTAGCTCTCCTATAGCCTCGGACAAATCAATATCCAACCGGAATGACGATTAAGTGAACAAACCCTATATATAGCAAACCAAGCGTGAACTGGAAAGCTGGGAAGCAATGGACAGTTGCTTTGACCTGGTTGGGTCTCCTCAGTGGGGCGAATCCATCGACCCAACTGGGGATCGAACTCGATGAATTCATCGTGTACATAGTAAATGAAACGTGGATACCGTGCTCGCGTTCCTCCGATGAGGTCCCGGATTCGATCCTCAATTCGATCGATGGATTCGCACTGCTGATGAGATCCAACCAGGTCGAAACAACTGTCCAGTGCTTCTTAGCTTTTCAGTTTTCGGTTCATTTGCTCTCTACACGAGGAATCCGCCTTGAGAAATTGAATCAAATCTTCCATAAATTTCTCGCATGAAAAAACTGTACGTCGTTTGATGCGATCAAAATCAGATTGGAAAACACAAATAAATCCATATAACTGTAATAAGTCAGTTGATAGGTCTATCAAAAAGCGGCTTGTTTCGTCTGCTGGCCTTTATTTTAAACATTTTCTATCCTCAAAGCAATGGGGAATATGAAAGCATACTCTGAGAACATCCAGGACAAATTTCACCAAGTCTGGAAGCTCTAATTTGTGAAGATCATCACACTATGCCATCACCTGAGTGGCAAGTGGTTAATCAGTCTGAGGCTTAAATACGACAGTAATGAGAGATATGACAAACTCGTAGTTAAATTTAGGTATCGTCGTTGAGGCTCGGGTAGTTCGATGCCGATTACAGAGATTTTCTGAAAGCATTACAAATTAACACAGAACTTCAATCACCAATCCGGTTTTTAGTGGAGAACCTTTAAGCAATGAATAGGTACACTTTGAGGAGCACTCACTCAAGCCTCGTTTTCTGAACCCGATAGTCATCCTCATAATAATGGAAGAAAATCTGGTGGGATTCTAGTGTAGAGAACCCTATGAATAGCAGCGCTCACGAGTGAGTCTCACCCTGATCACCGAATCACAGACCCTTAGATATGCTCACCATTTATTACGGCATGGTATTTATTGGAGCGTATTATTTAGTAAACACTTATAACTCATCGGTCACAGTTTATCATTTTATTCTCCTTTTGGTTGACCAATGGATCAGAATATTTCTCGTTGGAAGGTTATCGATGATGTAATATGATATAAGCTTACATATTCAATTTGTACGAAGATAAAATCACTCCAAACAATGAGGAGCGAATTTCCGATTAGCAACAGTGTTCTGATAAAATTATGTTAATTACGTGGTGGTGGCCTAGTGGTAACGTAACCAAATTACCACCTCGGGGGACGTGTGTTCGAACCCCACCACCATCGCCTGACTTTCCTCATGGCATCCCTCTGATTGGCCGCTTCCACCTTCCTGAAAATTGTGTCATTTTATATTCAATAAAAGGAAGTAAAATAATGATAATAATAATTTTAAAAAATAGATGCGAGAATGAAATACCACTATTAGAATTGATGATGGGGCATACGTTGCTGAGGAAACGTGGTGTGCATTCAATGGACAAACGAGAGACTCGCTATTGACTGTATACTAGAATATTCAGCATCAAGATTTCGCAATTCCCAATCGTTACCCACAGAGTCAAGTGAAGCCAGACCATGATTGATGCTGATGAGCAACACGGCCTCCGACAGCTTAGCAGAATTTCCCTTACTAGATTAACTCTGTAAAATCGGTCAACTTTCCGAATAATGATATTACGTTGGAGGAGAGAGTGAATAGTAGGGGCATTTGTGCCACCCTATTGATTCTATATTTTCATTTTATTGAATGTCTTACGAGGATGTCAGATTATCATTTTTGTAACTGTTTCTGATTTAACAAACAGAGCGATGAAGACCGGCGATTTCGTGGGATAGCAAGCTCATTTTTAACCTGGGGGCCCCGGTGTCGAATGAAAGCACATAACATTAGTGGACAGAGCTCATTGGTTGTTATTCGTGCTTTGCTCCTCGTTTGCCAGCATCCTGATCACGGCAATGACGAGTAACTCACGGATAACCAAGCGGAGGAACTCGGATGGTTATCAGCTCAAATTCGACGAATGATATAATCCGGGAGCAAGCAAAATACATTTTCACCCTTTTGGTTATATTTTGTTGTTTACTTCGTACCTCCCCCCCACTTATTGTTTATATCAAGGAAGAAAAATAACTTGAAAATTCTGTCACGGACTGTTGCTTTTCAGTCATGGCTATCTGGTATTTATATTTATCCAAGTTTTACTCCTAAAGACTGGTTAAACGGTTCATTTCACATCATCGCGCATTATCATTCTCAGACGCGTCTCCTTTTCTAACCTCGCGCAAAGTTTGGAAAATTCTACTCAGGTCTGAGTGGAAGTTCTGAACATTTCCGGCGATCAGTGTTTGTAGTGAACTTTCCTTATTCCATTCGCTAAAACGACAATGCTAACTTTTCCGGGGAACATTGTTGTTTGAATAGAGAAGCTGAGAGCAAGTTTGCATGAAGCTGTTTTACGACTTCTCTCGTCTTTGCCCTTGCTGTGCCCACGGATAGGATGATCGCAACAGCAGCATTGAATAGTGGTGTGTGACACCTATGTGAACACTTTCACCGGTTTGACAACGGGTTCAGTGAAACGTCTGACTCCGACTGAAATAAATAAGTACAAGTCATTTTAGATGGCGAATGTTTGGATTAGCCCATTCGGTTTTTCACAGGCACCAGGCACTTTTGATGTTGGAAGTGCAAACCATTGTTTCCCGTTCCTTCAACTGACACTAGCAGTTGTCAGATGTGTCAAGCCACAAGCGGCAAATTGCACACATGAATGCACGAATTGTTTTGTAAATTTTACAAAATATAAAAAAATTACAATAGACTTTCTGTACGGAGCCGATAAAGTAAGGGAAATGAGTAGAATACATCATGTGAATAAGCTCCCGCGTTGAACTGCACGTGACCTAAAGGTGAGTTAGAAGACTGATCACATGATCACAACGGATTACTTTGTAAAAAAACATTTGGTACGAACCACTTCGTTAAATGTTAAGTGGTTAGTGCCGGAAAACTTTGTAAATTTTTCCCCCTGATTTTAATCTGTGTGAGTTGTTGATGGTTTTCCACTACCACAAATAGGTTTTATTCTAGACGGGGGAATGTCTAAATTCGTTAAGCCATTCGCACAAGGTGAACGCCGTCGACCGTGTTGCTCAGGGGTGAGGGTTTGAAGTTCCGACCGGAATATTCACGGTTCGAGTCCTGCACTGCTGACGATTCCCAAACAGAAAGAAACAACTGTCCAGTCGGTCATCAGAATGATTTCCATCGCATTTAAATTTTTTATTCTATTTCACTTTCCGATTCATCAGAACTGATTTCAACTCGGAGACTCCGATATCCAAATTAGTCTAGGCATGCGACTGACACATCAAGTGATAGAGAAATTGAAATATCTACGGGTTTACATTTCTTCTTATTTTTTTCTGATATCTTCCTAAAGTTGTTCGAATTCGATTCGATTTACCTCACTCTTGAATCGACCAGTTTAATGCTCAATAAATCGGGTAGTAAGAAAGTAGAAGGATAATATTTTGTGTGAACAACAAGAAATCAACTTCTTTCCTTTGGAACGACGTGTGTGCGGAAGGGCGGGGGGAGTTTGGGGTGTCTAATCGAAAAAGGTAACAAGTGGCGTCGGGACAAGCAACAGAATGCAATAACGGCCCACACGTAAAACCGTGCACGTCTCTCACTCTGGTCAATGCACAAAATAGTACTAAAGTAGTAAAACTCTCAATTCTTTTCTTAGCAACATAAAAACACTCAAATCCTTAAAAAAGAGCCAAATAGTTGCTTGGTGCTTCTTCCCTATTGCTGATGAATCTGCGAGGGCTATTAGTAAAGCGGCAAGCTTTTCGTATACACTTTGCACACGGAAGGTGGCAACCATTAACCGAAAGGGGAGATAAAATAGCATTACCTTTGAGGTGAGTTCTTTTGTGCAGTCGAGTGTCCATCTTTGTGCTTTGGTGGTGATCGCGAAGAGAGAAAAAACGCACTGAATAAAGTGAACACGTTAGATTGTGTGGAATACAAAATCTCCTAAATTGAACTAATATTATTTGATGATCAGATTAGCATGAAACACTGTTAAAAGAAAATGCAGCTGAACCTTAAAGAAGTTCAGTCAGTTCCAATCAACGTATTTGCATTATTCATTTCCGAGAATGAAGTTTCAGTATCTGACTTATTGGAGAAGATTGATCGATGAAACCACGGATATAAAACACAATTTAGGCTGAGAAACAGGTAAACGGGAAATTAAAGTGTCACGAAATACAAAGGATGTTTTATTTCTGCATCAATGAAGATAGGTTTATTGGGATGTTTTGTGCCATACGGGAGCATTGATAGTTGATACCCATTCCAATGAGAGTATACAAGCTTGTGGATAACCATGGGGTGGAGTATTCATGCCTGACGTCACTCCGGATGCGCTGGCGGAAGAATTTACGTGAATTGAAATGTTTATTGGTAAAATAAGAAAACAAATGTAAAACAAATGACGTGAAATATGATGATTTTCATGGGGGAATTGAGAAGATAACTGGGGAATAATAACGATCCGGATGATTTATTGTACGAATCCCATTACTAAATTTCTGAATATATAAAAGGGTATTAAACGTAAAACAAAAGAAGCGACACGTTTGATCTGCTATAAAGCAATCAGAAATTGCAATGACCGGGTAATTTCGCGTTAAATTGACATTAGTTATGTGAGGTTTTTAGTGCCTCGGATTGTTTGGTCACCAATGCAAATCCATGGGTATTTTTGTTTTATCAAGATTAGGTTAGTTTTTGGTGAGATAGCACATATCACTACATTTAGATGGATCGACACATGGTGGACCATGAAAAAATCGAAAATGATAAGACTGGGGATTTGAAAATATTAAATTTGTGGCACATTTCGGTCCAATGATCCGATTCCCGGGCATAAGTGATCAATAGGATGCCATTTATGATCAATAAACCGTGGATAGGCAAGGATAATCATGAAACTGAAACGGAACTGCACCCTAAAGCATCTCGAAAAAGTTGCAGTGAAGTGTTTTGCTGATGTGAGGTAAGTGATCCCCTCTCAGGCATGGTAATAAGTCACTCTTCCCACTGTCCTAACGATCAGAACGATGAGGATTGCCTTGGGTAGTCATGCCCCCAGAATAGTTTATCCTCGTTACAAGACATGGACCAAAGAACAATGCAGGTATAAAAAGCGAAACGTCTCATTCCCTCAGTTCGAAAAAATACAGCGTTCGTTATACGTTTCGCGTTTCGCGATATCGATCATGACTTTTCGTCTCGCAAATCGTGCACTGAATTATTATCATTCTGCACACAATACGTTGGAGTTAAGATCCAATTCGGTTTATTTGACATTGAGACAAAAATTGTTTGGCGCATGCACGTGTGTGCGTTTGTGTGGAAGGAGAAGCTGAGGCGGAGAGAGGGGGAGGAGGCAGTACAAAATGGTACTGTTTACCGGCAAAACAGTCCATTTCATTCCCGGTTCGAACGTGAGAACCGACAGAATAACCGCCAGCACATTATTCGACTGAGCGACCATAGTGTTTAGGAAGGTCTAATTACCCACATTTGTTGTATAACCGTTGTTCGCCGAATTCGCTCTCGTTAAACCCGTTGAATTCCGCACTGCGGTTAAACATATCAGAAATTCTTATTTCTAGAATCTTCTGCCGGTAAATGCGCGTCAGTCACAAGCCCAATAGACGGTATTCGAGTGCATTAATTCCAAGGCCGTAACCACTTGTGCATGGTGGATTTCCCCGAAGTTTCCTAGACTGGCTACAAAATATCTCTGAACAACAACTTCAGCTTGAATAACCCAACAAAAACACCAACACCCACACATGGTTTTAACTCACATGAAAACGGAGTAAATATTTACATAATGAGAACAAGACTATATTCAAAC
This sequence comes from Echinostoma caproni, assembly GCA_900618425.1. Classification (NCBI taxonomy): domain Eukaryota; kingdom Metazoa; phylum Platyhelminthes; class Trematoda; order Plagiorchiida; family Echinostomatidae; genus Echinostoma; species Echinostoma caproni. The sequence goes on along the minus strand of UZAN01040378.1, from coordinate 45,718 downwards.
AGTGAGTACTTTGTTGAATTACACAATGCATTAAATGCGCGATATATATAGATATACAATTGTTCATGATGTGATATTCTGAATCCAAATAGATCTGAATCGTGATGGGTTAGACGGAACCTGTGCAGATCATACAACATTACAGATGCTGGAATCTTCGGATTATTTGCTCTGACCTCACTCAGGTTTCCTGACCTTTGTCCTTAACCCGATCCCCAGCATATAGGAATTTCTGAAGACATTATTGTAGAACAGCAGTCCCTATGCTTGCTCAATGATGCTCAAAGGACGAGGGTGATACAAAGTCAAGAAACATCTCAGTGTCCATCGCGGACTCTTCCTCTTTCTTATGACCTGGATGAATATGTTATTCAGAAATATCATATTTTATTACTATCAATTAATAAAATAAGGGTAAATAGGGTAAAATCTACTATAATTAGTTGGTTCACAAAAATAACTGTCGGTATTTGTGGGTGGAATAGTGGAGCAAGAGAAGATATTATGGTAACTTATAACGTTTCACCTCTACGGCCCCAGAATACATACGTTAGGTGCTAGCTTTCTGTCAGAGAATGGTCTGCTGTAAAGCTGCAAAATTACTCAACGAACGGTTATCTTAAAAACAGCTTCGGTCCGAAGAAAGCACATGGTGATGTTTTACATTTTAAGTGTTGTTAGTCCAGGCTCTTTGTATATACTGATATTATAAGTCACAAATAAGTCACAACATCGGAGAAACTGTCATACATTAGAAAAATACTGAGTTTATTTTCCCCATCCCAAAGTTCTGTCATGCCCTGAAACGTTCTCTGACCATTGACCTGGGCTGTGATCAACTCACAAGTTTCACCAAGACTTTAGACCACGTCTATGCCAGAGATGATTTCATCCAGTCACATAATCAATATCCCAAACAAATCAACATTGTATTGCATTGTACTGTGTTGTATTTTATTTTATTTTATTTTATTGTATCGCATTGAAGTTTTAGCGAGTTATATACAAGCTTTGAATCAAAGCAATAGACAATTCTGGTAAAAAAGAAAAAAGAGATTAAAAAGGGGGACATAGAACGTACAAAAATATGAGTCAATTGCTAAGAGCATTAGCAAGATCCCAACGAACACTTTCCTTGCATGTCAGTATCCGGGCAAGATAGGATAAGCAGAGAGTTTCTATAAACCTTGAATGTGTACTCTCCAATATAGACATCATAAAGTCTTTCTGCCAAAGCTATCGTTGATTCCATTATAAAAACATTGTGCTATCTAAGAAATGATAATCTTCGAAAAAATACTCACGTTCGACTGTTACGATTAGGTCTCGTTCGACTCGTTTTAAGTCCTCCATGGCAAAGGAGAGCTCCTTCGATTGGGACAACGACGAGATCACATTATGGGAAATAGGAATGAGCTAGTTTTGCAAAAGTCATGATGTCAGGTTCACTGCTGATCGATATGAATGTGGTAGTCAGAACTTCTAGGCACTAACGTGGCCAATTGCGGTAGCGTTAAACGAGAGAAGTGTGCTATTAGGTTCATGAGCTTGAAGTTCATTCCAACTCGGTATATCAGAATAATAAAACCTCGGTCACTTCGGTCATCAACAAACCGCCAAAAGGTGAGGTGAACATATTCCACTACTCCCTACTTCATGTCTTAGAATGGCTGATTTGTTCTTTACGAAAATTGGTAATACATGTATGAATCGAGTGGAAGAAACCTAAAGGGGCTAAAAAGTCATATCGTATCCGGTCATTTTATCTTTCGATACGAACGGCGGAGTTCCATTCCTAATGCCACAAATTCACTCTCTGATTCTTCAATCCTGACAATTCGCGATCTCCGTATACCGAAAATTTCAAATGTATATTTTACAGAGAACCAAACGAAACTCTTCTGCCACAAAACCTACAAAATGTCTACTAAAGACCGGAACTGTTGCTCCTTACACATTCCCCTCTCCCGCTCTCGTGCTGGATTAACCAAACGATAAGAAGTAATACATGGCCCGATATGTGCTGCCAAATCGTCTATACATAACCGATGCGATAAGACCAGATATGAAGCTGCTGTCCGTGGCCCCATCTATTTTGTCGGCACGTGCAAACCCCGGAGTTAGGTTGGGTACGCCATGATGATACGTGTGGATCGTGAACTA
>UZAN01040378.1:26338-43192 GCA_900618425.1 Echinostoma caproni | reverse complement strand
TCGTGAACTACAGACAGGCTGTCTAGACATTTCTGTGATGGAAAATCCACTGTGTTATCCTGTGATTGGTTCAGGGGAAAAAGCTGGAGACTAAGTGATTGAAACGTACTTCTTTCGGACAAGTATCTTACGGATTTTCATTAAAAATGGCTGTCACCGAGAAGGAATCGGCTAAAAACTATCTTTCAGAACGTTATCCGTGTAGAACATGATTTAAAGCATGCACTGGATTAGCAAAAATGTGTAACAGAAATAGTTCTCTCTGGGAATCAATATTCAGTCAATGATTCAAAGTTTAGTCCTATTCCGAATAAAATATTTCCAAGGACAATCACGTTCATCGTCATCTCTAACTGCTACTCCGGATTTGTTCTCCTTCACTCTTGTTTACACGTGCTGCCTAATGAGTTCCCTTCCCCCCCTCCCCTCTTTCGCCTCTCTCTCTCTCTCTCTCTCTCTCTGAGGTCGTGTTCACCTTGATGATGTCACTGACAGTAAAAAAAACCTCTGAATGTGATGACATATTCTCCTTGCGTTATTTGTTTAATTAGGCTACACCTAATACAGAACCCCCTCGTTTCACTCAACAGTCATCTGGAATTGTTTAGTGGGTTCAATGCGACTCTACTCGTGTCTTGGAGAAATTCAATGAAAAGACTTGATTACCAAACAGACCTTGGGGTCCCTTATAATAAGCCCCGATTGTTCTCCAGCGAAAACATTTTAGACGACATTTCCGGTCAAAATTGATTTTCCTTGATTACACTTGATCAGTGAAGTCCCGGTAGGGTGATTGCATGATTTATCAACTCAATTAGATGAAATATGTCGAATGACTGAAATATAAGAATAATCACTTAAATTGAAGCCGGGGCGAATGTGCCGAATTCCACTTCACAATCTATGTTCCGAAACCAAATGGTCCCCATTCTACTGAATAAAAAAAAACAAATCAAGATTACTTTTGATCTCTAGACAAAACTCTTACACCGAACTGCGCACATAAGCACACTAGGCAGTTTGTATACACCGAACCAGATTGAAATTTGGCTTAACTGGGAAAACAACCGCGAAGTCGACTATTGTCGGGTAACCAGGGCAACCAAATTTGACCGCATCCCATCGACATAAAGAATACTTCGTTTTATATGTTATTATATACGTTTATTATATATATATATTATATGTTTATTATATACGGTTTGAGGGAGAATTGCAAGATGTGTAACGTGATCGAACCGGGATCGCAATGGAGACCCAAACAGTAATTCTTCCAAAACATAGACAACGGTCACCGTAGTACACAATAATATATAAATATATATATATATATAATATTTTTGTGTGGGACAGGAGCAAACAATAGTACTGTAGCGTAGTGATCGATAGAGTTCAATGTAATCACGAGTTTTACTGGTATATATATGATTGCTGTGGCTCAGGATTGCCAGTCTGACACCGAATTTATGACGTCAAAATGAGCAACCTACGCTTCTAGTGCTGTAAAACTACAACAACTCCGTTACTATGGGACTGGTAAAGTGTAATTGCTGTTTTGGCCTATCAACCAGAAGGTCAAAGTGTATTCGAATTAAAATATCCTCCAACAAAGTCTAATTTTCCCCAGATTCTCGTCCGACGGTTTTCGGTCAAGAGAAAACGTTTGGCTCATAGTTGATCTGACTGTTCACCGGCATTCCAATTTTAATTTTCTTACTTTTCTTACATGTATTGTATGCATGTTCGCCAATGAGTTTGACATTTCATTGGCACGAGCTATTCCTCTGCCCCGAATGAACAGTTCGGTTTGTGTGCCCTCTGTCAGCCAGCCGTAAACGCCTCGTATCTACTCGTATAACAACAATTCATTCGACTTCTCCATTCAGTTAACCCTTTTCTATCAAAAACGTGCATAATTATCTTGATTTGACAGAATCAACTATGGGATACTGTTTACCTGAATTGTTCCACGCCCAAAACGGTGAAAGAACGAAGGAAAATCAACCAAGTGGTTGCGATTGTTAGGATCATGAGTATGCCGTGGGCCGTGGAATGCTTCACGTTCCTCTTCGCTCATACCACCGAGCAACATTTGATCTTCAACTGAACTATAGATTATAGAATAACAAGAACACAGCGTTCCCTTTAATAGTTGTTTTGTCGCTACCTAACACCCCTGGAGCAATTTTGACAGTGCTGCACACCGAAAAGCTAAATTATTGTTCCACGTTCCTTGTTGAACAAAACCTTTTCCCAAACATGCATAAAAAATGACGTGAATTTGTTTGTCGTCGTGTACGCACCACTGATCACAAAAATGTAAGCACAAGGGTGATGGCACATCATCAGCTTGTTGTTGATGAAATGAACTGCTTCTTTGAAAGCAATTATTTTCCCCCAGAAGAACTTTCGCGCGATGCTGGCAATTACGTCCACGAATCTATTCACTTTCTCCCATGTCAACGAAAAAAGCTATATATACGTATATATATATATATATATATGCATGTATACATATATACTCCATTTCGAGGAAAAACTACAGGTATACAGTACTGACCGATTGTGATGCACTGAAATATTTTCTTTATGATCAGATTGAGTTTCATTATATTTATCATCTATAATATTGCTATAGGTTTTGACAATAATTTGTAACTTGTCTACTTTGATCTAGGTAGTTTCTAGGCTACATGAGTGTCAAGAAAACGTGCCTGACCTTGGCTGCCGAGACTAAATAATCTCAACATGAAAATCGCAAACTTTATCAAGTATGAAAACGCAATATTTTCTAATGGGAATGACTCAAGAAATATCCCAACTTATTTTCATAAGCCCTTGCGATCTCGGTTGTTTTTATGTTTTATCTGACATAATCCATTATAGCAACTCTACTGAATGACCAAATGAAGTTCTTTTACAACCCGAAGACACTGCATAATATAAGGTTTCATAATAATAGTTTGTCCTCAAAATAGAGTATTTTCCAGTTATTGTGTAAATCCTATTGGATTCATTGTAACAAACACGCGACGTCGAGAATCCTTTCATTCCTGTTACGCAAAATACGATATATTGCCCAGCCGGGCGACCGGTTTTCTGCTCATTTTCTCAAACGCATAAACCTAACAAAACGTGCAACGCTTCATCCTCACTAAATTTTTGTATACTTTACACTTATTTCCTTTAGATTTATCAGCCATTTTTTATTACCGATGCATCTCCTATTCGGTAGAAGATGGGATACGCACTGAGGTATTCGTTTCACCCGCTCTGGCCACGTCAACGATGAGTTTACAGAAGTTAGAACACTTTCTTTGTGTTCCCTCTAGCTACGGCTTTTATCGATTTCTTTACAAATGATTTTATAGTACCTCACATGTTTATATGTGTACTGTGATTTTCCCGATGCTCATGCAACTCACTTTTCTGTCTGCCAGCTCACCAGATCCGGTAATACGCTTGCTCCTGTGATGCCGAATGACCTCTGTCCTCTCTACATTTGGCCTTATGTAAACGAAGTAGAACATCACTCTATTGTTCTAAAATGCAACTGAACCTGTACAAAGCAAAGCGCCTAGGTTATTTCTTAATCCATCCGCTTTTCATGTCACTCTGATCGTGTCTTTAGCGATCTATTCACAGCACGCAGTCAAGTGGGAATACGCAGTAGAAATAATTTGCTCCCAGATTTTAATTTTTAAGGGCAAGTGGTAGTCAAATAGGCAGGATCATGTGTAACAAAGCGCTTGCTTCAGTTGAATTCACTGAAATACAACCTCCATGATCGACTCCTGGGCAATCTACCTGTTCTATTTCCCAATTTATACCGTATTTTGACTAGAAAAGTGAACTGCAAATGTGTGGTCGAAATGATACAATGATAAGGTTCTCCACAGCTACGACCCACTTTGTTTTACCGGTCTCACTGTATCTCACGAACGCGATTGGCTGATCGCATACACATGCGTACTGGTACAGCCGATCTGGTATCGCATTCATTGCATGCTTGCAAACTTGCATTCGAGCAGGTATTTTTAAAAGAGAAATCGAGGAGTATGACATCTGTGACACTGTTAGGCCGATTGATGAACCGTACATGAAAATCATTTTCACTATTCCATTGTTCATATTGTGTGGCCACATTGAAGATGGATTGACCCCACTCTCCCACCCACCCGCACGCACACACATGCACACGACAAAAATCTCCATGCATACTAGTGTTTGTGCGAGCAGCTACGCGGAAACAGATACGCATGAAAAAGAAATAGGTTTGTGGTATTGAAAGTAATTTATCGATCAAATATATTTGTAGCATAACATACTATCCCTATGCCACTTCTCCGCTTATTAAGTTCCTGGAGTTGGAAATCCACCAATGCTTTCAGAAGCCCCACACTCCAGCACCTACCTCTACCGTCATTAACGTTTTTTCCTTTTATCTTTTCTTTTACCGCAAATAGTAATAAAGCACTACAACTGATACATCCCACTCCAAGGAGCTCTAATACCATACAGTGAAATTCTGATGCCCAAATTGTCCTTCAAATGGAATTTAGGAGAGTTGCACTGAGTTTTCTATCAGTTCGTTTTCTATACTGAATTTCATTGTTTGGGACGCAAAGATATGGTATGAAATCATCCTGTGCTGGATGCACTCTGGGGAGGGGGAGAGAAGATCAATTTGCTAAACAAAACCCCGTAGACCAAAGTGACTTTCAGTTGACCAATGACAATGAGGGAGAGATAAGTATGATCCGCGTTCAGGTGTGCATGTAAATTATGGTCAAATTTGGTGATGCGAGTATATTTGGCGGGCAATGGATCCCGTAAATTCCACAATTCGACCTCGTGCTATAGTTTTCATCAAGATGGTTAGCCGAAAAGCGGCACACAAGACCGGGACGCTGTATAGATCACGAATTAAAACCTGTGGATGATACACAAAAATATTTGAATGTACTTCCAATTGGTGTATTCGAATTAGCCATTTACTTTGGCTAAATCTGTCATATGTGCGTGGAAGTCGATTGATAGGGAGGGGAACAAATTGGCTGCATGATTTTGAGAGTAGCCCTCTAAACAGGAATTGGGGGACGAATGAGAAGTAATATAAAAAATCCGTCAAAAAACTTATCTGAAAGAAGTGAGATAGGACCGCATGGTTAACCACTTCTAGGTGAACTTGACTCAATTACCTTCAGTCATGAAACTTCTTTACAGTAGCTGACAGACCAAGGCTATCGCTCTTGAAGAAATAAAACGACTGAAGATCCAGGCAGTCAAGCCTAATTTACCAGTCACATTAAAATAACTGTTAATGAGCAGCACCAAACAAAGGATTTATACAATTATGAGCATTTTTTCGGCGATAAATGTTAAACGGGATTCCGTTCACTAACCGTGCCCAGGTGATGGGAGTGGCATCCAACAATAGCCAATAAAAGTCCAAGCACTGCTTCTTCATCCACAGGAAGCAAATACACATGCAGCAGAATAAAATCACAAGTGCGCGGTAGCGGTCAGTCAGTAAGTGTTACCTTCCTATCTAACAGAAGATTGTGTGTTTGATTCCCGCCATCGTCGTCCGATATCCTTCCGGCTCCGCATACTCCGACAGTCTTCTTTCTGACACTTGTTTATTGAATAAGTGGAAAATCATTGTGACTAGTTTCATATTAAGAGCAGATGGTCCTCGCACATCGCTACATCTGAAATAAAAAAGAGCGTTGGCGTAATGTCATGGTGTGCCCCCTTTCACACCAGTTCATCCCAACCCGATTGCTAATCCTCCTCTGTAGAAAATCAATTTTAAATGCTTATCATCACCAGAGAAATCTCCATGAATTTGAACTTGCTTGTATTACAGTAACGTAAGATAACGGACCACAACATTATACAAATTGTTAAAACAAAGCAGCGGACTGGCAAACAAGCTCGTTTTTAGTGATCCGTATTCTCGCCATCTGATCATGATGAATCCGATTTCCGATCTCATAATGAAATCCATTCCACTGATCTGTGAAGTGATCTTATATTATTTTTTCCATTACAATTGTATTTCCAAATAGTGATATATATATATATATTGGGATATATTAGCATGAATACGAATCACTGAAAACCCACTTGTTCGCCATTCTGTTGTTTTGTTTGAAATGTGGTCCATAGGAAAAATTGTGAGCAATTATTACAATTATATACTGAACATCCCCACTACCGGCCATGATTGAATAATATCGATCGTGTTCGATCCTCTAATTGAAATGAGGAGTATGACATGTCCGAGGACAGAGCGTTCCCTCTGATTGAAGCAGTGTGTGATGCGAACGCGAGATTCGACCAGCGTCAAACGTTGATCTCATCGAGGCAGTTAGGTCTGAACGGAGGGGGTGGAAGCACCGGATTGGGGCGGGGGCGGTATAGGATGCCGGGAGGGTGTGTTGTGTACCGTGGTTGAAAACCCGTTCAGTTTGACGAGTCTGCGTGTATCGCATTGGACAAACGGGAAACGGGAAGGTGACGTGTTCATTGAGAAGAGAACGAAGAAAACGGGCGCACTGATCAAAAGTTCTAGAGTTAGCAGCTTACTGAAACATTTGACTCAGGATCAGTTGAATGTAGAATATACTACTTGCCATTGGGGTTGTCAAAATTATAAAGAGTTCCTTGAGAGATAAAAACTCTTGATTGCTTTCAACTAACATAAAAACATCAGAAGAACTCGAACAACACTAGCATTCATCTACCGTCCGGTCTTTATGCAAATCTTTAATTGACATAATTGTGTAGTATTGGGGTACGATATGGTTGCTGTTGTTCATATGTGCGATTAATCTGTCTCTTCCGGTACTATTATTCGCTTCATGTCGCACTGTACTGTGCTGTGATAAGCAAAACGCTGCGATGATGTCAAAAAAGCATACAGAAAGCACTTGTTTACACACCATACCTCAAAATGGCAGATGAATTCCAACTTTGCAACTGAAAATTCCTTGAAAATCCCCTTGTTCACATCGGTCGATTAGGTCATCCACCAATGTGGTTGGTTGTCGTTCTCACCCATCCTATACCCGCTTACACACCCCACCAATTAACTGGGTTGCGTGTTCGGAGTTTGTTTTCCCGGCAGTCTTACTTTAAGAGACTGCACCAAGCCGGCAGAAACAAAATATTTTCGAGCGGTGGTGTCATGAGAACGAAATTTTATTCCCCAGTAAGTCCTGGAACAAACATAGACTACACAGCCGACATAAACACACAGCGTTTTGCGTCTCTAATAGGAAAAAAACCAGAAGTATCCAGCAGGAAGAAAAAAGAAAAGCGTTTGCCTTTTTAAACACTGGTTAGAAATATTTGAGTACAAAACAGATATTTTACATTGAAATGAACATTTCGACGTTCATCTCGTGGAATGATAGTTTATTGTATCCACAGACTTTCATATGCGAACATTCTATGTTTATCCATGGAAATAAATATTTCAGATGACTGCGATGAAAAACCAAATCACAAGAATGAAACACCTTGGTAATCAAATTTTCACAAACCAATGTTCCCTCGGTGACTTGTTGGTAACGGGAAGAATTCCTGTCAAGCTGAGAACTGTTGGGGTTTTCACACCGAGATTTCTAAGTGAGGGAAATAGGATAAGCATATCTGTCGGGTGCACTCAAACGGTGCTAAGGAAGGTCGTGGATTAGTGGGGCGAAATGGCAATAACATTATGCATGTCAATTAAGCGTCAGACTTAGTGGGGTAATTAGCACGTGCAATGGTATACAATTCGCTCGGCAAAGAAAGAATAAACTACGAGGTAAATGATTAGTAAACCAATCGGTTACGTGTAGGCGACGCGATATAGTGTAGACAAAAATAGGAGGATAAAAACCAATCCTTTGAAACCTGGTTCCAAAGAGTTACATAATAGAACTGCATTCCAAAGAGCACAAATACATTGAGGCGTAGGATCCGAAAGGACATCGACTGATTTATCTCACTCCATTACACATGTTGTTCCGTGGGGAAGATTATCCAGCTCATTGATCTCTCACAATAGTTACCTAACATTCTTTGTTAGCATAATACAAAACACGGTAGATATGGTACATGTGTGGAAAAGCAGGCGGCATCGTGAGATTCTAACGCGCACTTGGACGTGCCATTGATGACAAAGTGTTCAGAAACTGTAGAATGCTCAGATAAGTTTATAATTTTGATGTGTATCGCCAGATTATTTACAAGCGCAAAGTTAGATACGAATCACCACTCACCAAAGTTGCTTTCGTCTTTATATTTCAACCAGCACATGTCACAGTTTCCCAGTTGCTCGGGTATATGACAATATTTTCCTAATAGCGCCTACTACCATCATCATTTTGAAGATTCCAAATAATGAACTAATGGAAAACCTAAATGCAAATTTTCGTTTAACTACCTTGTACTTAACCGAAAATACGTCAAAAACCCGTAAAATTCGCTGCGAGAAAAATATTGCACCATCTTCTCAGATACTGATCATTTGAACCCAACTAATGTTAGGTGCACTGACCATTCACCTTTCCCGGATCGCTTCGAGATGCCCGGTCTAAGATTCGGATTCATATTACATGCTCATACTGTCTTCAGATGACTGATTGGATCTCTCTGTGCCCACACCTCAAGGTCGCTTCTGGTCTTGTGTCATATGCCTACAATCACGTGATCCTAAGTCAAATCGGTTTATCCGACACGACTCAACACAGACCAGTTGCTGTCTCCAAGTTCGGGGCAATGAATCTACCATGCGCCCTGTGCTGCAAGGGGTTTCAATGAGCAGACAATAAAGGGATGCAATAATTATGCCGCCGCGAAGTTTGAGTTTTTGGTATCTTCGTAAAGGCTATTTTTTGAAATTCAGTTTTTAGGTTTTCCATCTGTTAGTCATTCTAATTTAAAATGATGCCGCGATTATATACGGTTGTGGAAATATTGTAAAAATTGGAGGGGGTTGCAAAACTCTTTTCAAGGAGTGTTTTTGAGCTGGCACCGACGGAAACATCGATCTGGTCAACCAACATGCAATGTGGAGCGATTGACCCATTAGTCCGAACGAACGTTGCGCATCACGCGAACAGCTGACCATGTGCATCACGTGACACGTATAATGGCCCGGCACGCTCTGATATGCCGCATTTTGACGTGATAGGTGTGAAGAGCTGAAAGAAAATGCAAAAATAGGTGGGCACAAACGATCGAGTTAATTCAAGTCTTCAGTGCAGAGTTTTTCAAGTGCGTTTTACTTTCCGATGGGTTGGATTACATGTAGGGAAACGTTTTACTTGTGACCCTTTGTCCTCTTTCTACTTATCGGTTTGACTTCTCTACATGTTTGTTTTCCCAAATTCACGATATTTTTGTTCAAAACTGTTCCTTTTTTGAACGACAGTGTGATTTTCAGCTCTGGAACAACTGGTTAACTTAGAGTCCTCATATTAAAACTGCTTCCAAACCGCTGCTGTCGCTCTTAGAGCACCGGAGTATGGAGATAATCAATTTATGTAAAAATAAAAACAAAATGGAAGTAGATGTACAGCTGTTGAAACATTTAAGCCTCCACTTTTATAATCTTTGATGCTTTCGAATGAGGATCGAGCAGCTTTCAACATGAATCTTCGTGGTTCGTGTCCCGACGCGGACACAAAATGCTCTTTGCTGGCCAACGTATAATTTCTCTCACCAATAAAATAAATATGGTCTGGAAAGAATGAAGGTTCTACATCTAATATTCTTACAAATAGATCTGTCGATGATTTCAGTTGGAAATCTCCGAAATCTCTCTGCTGAAAATGTTTTAAGAATACAAATTAGATAACATGCTTGTTTTCGAATATACATCGGATGGAAAATTACAGAACAGCGAAAATATCTTTTTATTGACGCCAAAACCAATCCGCTAATTGCTGGTCACATGCCGCCCTCAAACAGCACGTGAGCTACTCATTGTCAGACGTGATATATTTAGATGGCGCAAGGCTTAATCTAGTCTACCCGTCAGACTTCTTTGCTAATCCCTCTGGTTGTAAGCGGATTTCGAGACGAATCGCATAATGTTAGTTGCGTGCATACCTTACACAAAACACGTTGTCTCCTAAAAATTCTTAAGTCTGAAAACCAAACAATAAAATCCAAACTGGTAATCATATCTGATCTGATTATGGGTCAATGCATTCACTGTTGATAACAAAATCATATGTCATTTATATGTGTGAAACCCGTGAAAAAACGTCAAATGGTTTCACGAATACAACCCCCGGACAACGAGGCAAATGCAACAGAGAAAGACTGTAATTATTCAGGAGTAGTGATTGTTGAGCCACGGGTGAAAGTGGTTGTGATAAAGCGTCCGGAAGGTCCTGTAATTGAGCCCTACTTGCCAACTTTTCTTTTCAGCACTTTATCGATTGCAGCTTCCTACTTGAAAATTTTATGTATCAATGAACTTAATACCTCTGATGTTCTGCTGAGTGCTATTCGTTCTTCTTATCGCTTCGCGATTTACATTGTCTATTTTTGCTGAACTCAAGAAATGTGCCAATAAGAAGTAAGAATAAAATCAAGCGAATTTCCCATCTTCATTCGATAACCTGACTGCTACTGAAATTCGCAGTCAAGGTTTATTCTGTAAAAATGTTTCCGCTGAATATTCATTCTTTCCTATTCACCTTAGCCCACATAGACTTTCTACATTCACATTTTCCTTCGTTTCAAAGTGAACACTATTAAGCAGCTTGATATCTCCTTAAAAATTAATATGAAATGGTCTTCTCATATACTAAGCATGGTTGGTTAAATGAGACAGTTGTCCTNTATAATTTCCACCTTTATGCATCCGTGTGTTTCCCACGTTATTCTCCATTTTTCTCTCGATAGATATTCGTCTTGATTTAGTTAAAAAGAATTCACTACCGTCCAAAACAGCTTAGGCTTCATAAGCCGCGTTACACTCCTTCCCATGAAGCTATAGCTCATCAGTAAATTGTGTAATCCTCATATTGGTTTCGGTGTGGGTTATTCCCGCAAGTTCCTTCATGACAAGCGATATCCTTTTCAGGCTGAGCCCTCCCTCTGTCATTCTCATCCTTCAAATAGATACATTTCTCCACTCTTTATCTTGTTCCGTATTTCCCCGGTATCCTCACTGTATGTGTATTTCGTTCTTTCATCTCAGTAATAGGTCTACGTGTTTGTTTGTTTGTTTGTTTGTTTGTTTGATTGAAATGAAGGCGTATCTGCTTAAAAGCGCCTGTTCGATTAAAAATAAATAAATGCACTTACCCTTGTTTGTGTGAAGAGGATACAGTTAAAAGGTTCGCAGATCACACAGTTCTACAATCAGTCCCGTGAAGCCGGCCGAAAATGCGTAAAAATAAAAGCGTGATCCCGTGTGGATTTCGAACCAAAACATACAGAGATATATTGTTAACATGTGTGTATGTGTGTGTGCAGCGCTCAAAGCTGACGGTAAATCAGACTGAGTATTGCCGCGGGATTTGATGTGATTAAAGCTTGCGCACGTCCCGCATGTCTGCATATTCTGTTTTAGCGTATACATCCATGAAGCTCCAGGGAGTGGATCGTGTGGGCAAGGGTGGAAGCATCTAAATTTTTCGAATTCACGCTACGTGGAAGGGGGGCAATCTCGTTTATTTCTTCTCTTCCTTTATTTGTTCTGGGACAAAACACCCGAGACAGATGAAGAAAATATATTTGGCTTTTTGCTGCAGTCGTGTACCTTCTCATGTTGAAATGAGAAGAATCGTATCAAAACATAATAAAACACTCCCTTAAAAACATTTTCTGCTAATATTCATTACTCATTACTCATTACAAAAATCGACAGAATAAATTTCTCAAATAATTTTCAATGTATTAAACGAGCCAGCCGACTACTGTGTTTGGATTTTGAACAGTTTAACATTTGGGATCTGTATGCAGTAAATGTTTTCTAGCCAAAAATTGGCTTGAGAACCGAAATGCTTGAACAGCACAGAAGAAAGCCAACACCTTGATCGCATGAGTACAAACACGTCCCAAGAACGTCCATGTAGCAATAGTTGGATATAACTTGATTAAAAGAAAGCGCTAAGTGATGGTGTCTATTGTAATATCTCGATCTATATACCTTTTTCTAAACATTTTTCGGTTTCTATCCGTTTATTATGACACACCATATTGATGAAAACAAAAAGTTACGTAACACTGAATATTTCTGTAAACAAGACCAAAAGGGGATTGAACATCCCAGTCCTAACGGTTCGTATCTGGTTCCAAGAACTGAAAACTACCTTTTACGCCATGCAGCTGTTGTTGTTATTCTGTGGAACAATTCTAATGTTTAAAACAGGACGTGTTGAACGATCTAGTCTTTAGTGTTTTATAATCATGACCATATAATACACTTTGTTCATGTTGCTACTCACAAAACAGTTTACGAAATAAATGGAAAAAATAATAATTTTAATTTTCAAAACTTTGGATCATACTTGCTTCCACTTTCGATGTGTTTCCCTAAAGAATAATTATGATTTGTCCGGGTGCTTCAAGTGAAGTCCCTTATCGGCAATTCGTCCACGGGAGCTTGCACAAATCGCCTTTGATCGCACTCAGTTGAGGGGGGAAAGACGTGTGTGAAAACGAATGCTAACTGCCTCTACCGTGGCTAGAATACTAGAGCGTAAATGCCTAGACCCATTTGCGGTCTGTACAGAGTTCAGAACGCGGAAAACCATTGTGTTCTTATATGTATACATGGTGGATAGTATACTGTTTTTTTTAGAATCGCTTTTGCAGTCTACGATACCAGAGTGGTTTCAGTAAAGAACCGTGCGATCTTTTCGGGTGCGTTTCGCGCCTGGTCGAAATCGGTACAGGTGCGCTCACGCGTATGGACCACAATCAGTCGAATTAAACTGTGAAATAGAAGATTCAGCAACATATTCTACAGAAATTTTGATGTTTGAGAAATGAGTGAGATATCATTTTCATAGTATTGCCTCAATGTCCAAACATGTGTGCTGTTACTAACTTCAATAGCGAAGTGGCACACCGCATCCAACCTAAATGCCTGGAGGATAATTTTCTTAAATAAACAATATCAAAAGTCAGAATTAAGTTGCGATTTTCTTTTCTCGTCTATCCATTATGCAATAAAAAACAAAATGTAAGGTCACAGAAATGGTGAAAATTTGAACCATCACTGAAACAGCCCGTAAAAAGAAAGCCAAATTTAGTAAATCCAATAAGCGATAGTGCGACCTAAACCATTTTCTCGTTTCTGACTGGACAGTTGCTTCATGATCGACGAAATTTGATCGATTGCCTGCCTCAGTCGATTTCGATTGCTGCTTCCGATACTGTCCGAGATACTGCGCAATGCAAGGAGTAAGATTGATACAGAGAAATTCATCTCAATCGCAGTACTTATACAAAATTTGGAATGCAAAATACTTGTTTTTTAAGTACTTCTGGAAACATTCGAGTGGTCCAATCGACTGTAACGTTTGTTTTAATGTGGCTAAACTAAGGAGCGGTGATTTTTAGGAAGTAACCGTGTCAATTCAAACCATTTGATGACGGAACAAATATAATCTCGGATTACTTAATCACGGTTCGCAAACATCATTGATAAACACACAAAAATAGCACGTTCATTAATACATCAAGATTCATTCGAACTATATTATTCTGAAAATATTTTGCCTCAGTTTTGTTTCGCCCAGATGCGGTCAGTGCAACCGCTAACCTACCATTTATCATCTGTGCATTTGATTCAAATTTACTAGTGATATTCGTCTTCAAGAGGCTAAAAATACAAACTATACTATGATATCTTGCAAACCCCCTATGGGGTATCCGTTTCAACCGGCGGCGAGGAGGGGAGGGCATGATGTTCTTTCACATTTTGATACCATATGTTTATTGATGAACAAATTGTCCAGACCGACAGACGGGAATCAGTGTAAAACGACTGGCACAGGCTGCCGTTCTCAGTGACGTCACTGGTGAGCGACTGACCGCAATGGGAACCGGTGGTCCATGATCAACGGTAGCAGACTCAGCTGTGGATAGATTCACTCCCATTGCATCACTGACTTGGTCCGGAGACAATATAAAAGCAGACGGACTGACGGTTCATTTCGTAATCGGCCAATTTGTGGATAAATTACCTGACTTTAACTAACTACTAACTGTACTTGAGTTATTTTGTTGAAAATAAGCGGCTTCACTCTGAACGTCTTCTGTGGTGAAAAATCAACCGGACATTTAATTAATGATGAAACGAAGTTGCATTGGTTGATTCAGTCGCTTTGCCATCGGAATGCATCTAGTGAACGAATGTCCTTGTTTAAGCACTTACTAATAGGAAACGTTCTTTTTCTCCGATCCATCTCATTACAGTCGAATTGTGCGGCACTTATCGCCTGTCAGATTCATGTATTCCCCTTCAATTTTACATTTACATCATAGAGAGAAATCACTGTACATAACAGTTGGAGGCTGGATGCGGTGGCGTTAACTGACAGTCAAACAATCACCAGGGGAAGGCAATCAAGTAACAGAAATTGCATCATGCCCTGAGAGTCAAACAAAACATGTGAAGAATTTTGAATAGTGTGGCAAGTAATCACAAAATTGCCGAGAATGGAAGAAGAGGAATGTTGCTGAGTTTGTGTCCAGATAACCGATAACTAAAAAGGAGCACGGATGGGAAGTAAAACGTCATTTTGTGAGGCTGCGGATAGATGTGCCACATCACAATTAATCAGTCAAAATCATTCGCAACAGAAAAGGCCTATGGAATGCGCAGACGAGACCACAAGCCACCTCAAGAATTCTGAGCATATTTGGACTTTGGGTCTTGTGATTACGCAAACGTTCTCAAATTGTGCCCAACAAACGACGTGGAATTGCACTGTCCGGTGTCCTTTTGCTTAAAGCAGACAACGTTTTCTGGATGCGTTAGTTCATCCTTGTTGACAATCGGCATTCAGTTATCCTGAAACACTGCAATTTACAGGTGCACTGAACTGGTTAAATAAAATTCAAGGTAATTTAATCATCATGTTTTGTGTTCAAAATCGCTCCGGTTATTGAATAATACTTCGTTTTACAGCGAGAATTAGTACTCTTTGTGAACATCCTTACACAGGAAAACCTTACGCAATCGGTATATATATATATATATATATAGAACACTCACGCATGTACGCATACCATCTAAGGAGGAACAATCAACGTTTGAAGCTTCGGATTACTGGAGACCAGAACGTGATTAACTGAAAGAAATTAAAAATAGTCTTTTTCAGCTCTATCCCGAACCGTCAAGTTAGCACAACTGAATCACTTTAAAAAGGACGAAACCTGATCCTGATCTCAAAATCATCCACCTGGATGGTTTGAATGAGGACACATTGAAAACTGCATAGAATACCTAACGTGATGGGAGGCCCTCTATTGAATCAATCACAGACTGAACTTTGTTTCTTCATTCCCTGATTGAACACATGACTGTCTGTGATCCCAACAAACTTAACTCGATAGCTCAGCCATGGGATGAGTTGTTTAGCAAAGAGGTAACACGCTGGGGGTCCCGAGCTCAAATTCCAGAACGATCGATGAATATGCACCATTGATGAGCTCTGATAAGAACGAAAGTCAAGTTCAGTGTTCCCGAATTTACGGTTGGATGAACTGGTGATTTTGCATAAAGATGAAGTCCAAATGGCTAGCAAATTGTATCAATTACTCTTAACCCACACCAACATCCGTAAGTAGTTGTGAGGTAAGTAGCCAACAAAAGCCAAAGAGCTAACCCGAAGGGTAGAAGTTATGCAGGGAACATCGGATTCATGCGAGAGAAAAATCTACTCCTAATCAAATCTTTAAATCAATCTGTGGATAAATTCCACGATGAAACTGTGCTATGAAATCCCAGGTGTAATAATGTGTGCTGACTCTTGAAATAATATAACGCAACATAATGCATAACACGTTGACTGACTTCAGGAAGGATCCAGTTCAAAATCATCACAACAAGTTGTTATATGAACCCCACTATACCTAGACGAACCAAGACGTACATAACCTCATAACGGCTGTAAACAATCAAGTTTTATCAACAGTGTTATGATAAGACTAGGCTTACTCACCTAAACAGGCGTATTCAACAAATTTTCAAGGGTTGGTAAAATTTCTCGACTTCTGGCAAAGAGTTAAAACAAGATTGGAAACAAAGAGGGGATGCTGAAAAAGTTACAAAGTTTGTCAAAATCACTGCTCACTCGGACGATCGTGGAAACCAGGAAAGATGTCATCTAACAGTTAGTTAAGAAACCAATCGCGCTCGAACTGGAACAACTGGAGTTTTTCAGTGATATCCGAGTGGAATGGCCCTTACAAGATCCAGTAAATCTATTTGGTTGTCTCCATATGGCAATCCCGCTTACATTTTCATCCGAAGACGAACGATAATTTTTACAACCACTTTCCTTTTACTCGTCTCACTTGTAAACAATCGGGGTATTACGAGGAGCAATACTCTGCGCATTTTGCGTCTTCATGTCCTCATCGAGGGAACCATTACTGCTTCGAAGTATCTATAGATGATTGAAACCGCTGCTAGAATAAAGATCAATTTTGATCTCTTGGAACGTTCAGCAACAATGTCAATATGGTGTTTGATTATTAGCATCACCAGCTCCTAATGCGATCGACTATTCTTAATGTTATCTTAAAAGAGGAAATTTTGTAAACGCATCAAAACCCGAAAAGCTGGCACAGGTAAGAATCAAGCACTTCCTAAGATATGCC